>JAUTBZ010059217.1:0-18059 GCA_032361785.1 Lepetodrilus galriftensis
CTTTTGCGTAAGCTCTGGCCTTGGGGCTTCGGCTGAAGGCGTGGAGTGTGCTTTGATAATATTTGGCTAGGATGGCGGTTTTGGAGATCGTTGGTTCTTGATCGTAGTTGGGATTGATTAGATATTTTGCTTTTTGGAGTGCTTCGTGCTTGTTGAGCTTTTCGTATTTTTGGATGAACTCGATTTGGTCGCCACTTCCAGCATTGCACTTGCTGGAAAAACAGGTCCAAGTGTTTGTCTTGGGATAGATTTGTAGGCTTGGCGTATTGTCGTTGTGCCAGGGGCAAAGTAGGCGGTTTTGACGGTCGGGGGTTAGTTGGTAGTGATTTAGTACCGTTTCTAAGCGTAATTGCTCCTTTATGTCCTTTATTTCCATAGTAAATTTATTTTTTGTGTTTTACTACAATGCCGCAAAGCTAACAACTATTGTATTATTATACAAGTACACAATCTACTAATTTGCTCTAAACCACCCAAAAGCCTATTTTTGTTGTATAAAAAGTCCAAAAACATGGAAATAGGTAAGAATATCAAAAGAATAAGAACCGCTAAAAAGCTTTCTCAAAAGGAAGTAATCGCTATCGCAGGACTGGACGCAGCTCAATACAGCCGCATCGAGAACGGAAAAACTGACCCAACAGTAACCACTTTGGAAAAAATCGCCAAGGCTTTAGGCATCTCATTATCTGATTTATTCGCTTCTCCCGACAAGCTCAAAGAAATAAATTCCTACGATAAATCAATCATGGAAAAAGTCACTCTCCTTGAAGCACTCAACGAAAAAGAAAAAATCACCATCTACACCATCCTTGATGCTTTTATCGGTAAGAAAAAATTGAAAGATGCACTCGCTGGTGTGTTGCAGGATGTGCAATAAAAAAAACGCACCTACACAGGCGAGACGCCTGTACTAGATGCGGTTTAAGCCTATAAGGCTTACCGAGCAAGCTTGGTTTTTATTTATTTGGCATGGTCGGTGCCAGCGGGAGAGACGCCTGTACCTAGATGCGGTTTAAGCCTATAAGGCTTACCGAGCAGCTTGGTTTTTATTTATTTGGCATGGTCAGTGCCAGCGAGCCTTTCAGACCGCCACCTTCCAAAGTAAAGGGTTTTAACCTTTATTCGCAAGCAACTTCACGTCATTCAAAACATTAGAGTAATCCATCATATGCCAATTCTTGCATCCAATACCCTACACCTATGGCCAAAATCGTCAAGAAACCAATTAGTAATGCCTTGCTCTCCTTGACATCAAAAGGAATAGAATCTTTATGTATAATAATCATTGAAAAAATCAAGTTAACAATAAAAAGAGTGCTGTAAACAGGGAAAAAATATGTCGCAGGAAAGAAAGGATAGTAGATCGCATTAAAGAACTCAGAAAGAAAGTACAAACCACTAACTATTGGAAAATTCCAAATCATCCGGGGATTCGAATCCACCCTGATCAACACAAAAAATAGGATGATTCCAATCAAAAAGTACATCAAATAGGTTACTAGACCATCCACAAACATCACAAAGTGGGCTATACTCGTAAAAAATAAAATAAATAAAGAAGCCCATAAAAAGATCTTTGAGATTCTTTGTATTGAAATTTTATTTTGTATTTTCATGGCCTTTGGGGTTTTGGAGTATAATTTCTAATCCATTTTCCATTAAATTTATAAATAGATTCGAAATGTCTAATTGTTTGATTCCAATATCCTTTACTTAACTCCACTCTTCCTACCTTCACATTTGATTTTTTGAGAAAGAAATTATTAGTTGGTGTAGCCCCTTTACGCTCAGCAATTCGCCCTAAACCCGTATAATACTCTCTAAAGCCTTTAGAGTAAACTTCTCGAAGGTAGTTACCAAATTTTACTGCAAAACCTTCTTGATTTTTTTTACCCCTTTGAATGTATGCAATAGTACTTTTGTCTCCATTATGCTGGAAAGCATGAGCGATTTCATGACCAAGTTCAATATAAGAAGGTGTCTCAACACCATCTGCCACTTTTGCTTTCTGCTTGTAATTAATTTCTCTTGTTAAAGGGCTGTAGTTATCAACCCATGCTCCCCCATCAATAGTATATACATGCTTCGCCTGCATCAAAGCATCAATATACCTTTTGCCTTCAGATGTTGCATATACTAGAGCCAAATCTGAAAGAGTTTGTTCCCTGTACTTATTGTTAGGCACTTGAATACTATCTCCATTTACGTCGATGTATTCAATAGGATTATTTATTGCGTATGCATAAGGCGACTGGAAAGCATACTTCTCAGCAAATCTGTCAATAGTAGTAAACCTACCGATACTAGCATCATACCACCGAGCCCCATAGTCACTCAAATCAATCCCAGCCCCTTTCTCTAATTCCTTACCGTTGTATTGGAATCTATTCTCTGTACTAGTATTTAACGGCATAATGCCATCAAAGTTCATTCCAAAAGGATAATAGAAATGACGCTGAAGGACGGCCAATGTATTATCCTGCTCTCTAAAGGTAACGGCTAGATTACCGAGATGATCTGCGATTTTGAACTCATAATAGTCTAAGACTGTATTCCCTGCTTCTTGTTTAAAGATGATTCTACCACCAGAGAAGCTATAAGACTCTAGTTGACCATTCAAGTATTCAAATCCGTCAAAATAAATGCGTGTATTCGCTGGATCCGCATCGTATTTTCTGACCTTTTGCCCCTGAAAGGTGTGATTGAAATAAATTGTTTTATCAATACCTGTAATTTGTTGTGGCAAGTCTATTGGATTATAGGCGATTCCAACTCCTCCTTTATCTGTCATTCTTCCTTTCATGTCATACCCATATATTGCTTCTTGTTGTCTAAAACCATAAGGGCGATCTACATTATCAGAGACCATGTCTGTGACTTTCTGCAATTCACGTCCTGACAAGGGATTATAAGTATATTCAAGCTTATCAATATCCCTATATTCATTCTTTTCAGGAACGAAGCCACGTCTATCTAACGTAAGAATATTACCTGCTAAGTCATAGGAATAGGATGTTGAGTAGGCATCTTCCATTCTATTTGGATTAAAGATTACATTCATCATCTTTGTGATTCTATGGGCACGGTCGTATTCAAAATTATTAATCATCGGGCTGAAAGAACAATCCCCACTATAAGTAATTTTATCAATATTCAATTCATTATAAGAAATCACTTCCGCAAATAAGTCAACCCCAACTTCAACTGGATTCGTATTACTGCCCCCACAATCAAACTCTACAATAAATTTATTTGATGTCCATTTAGTAAACATACTCCAATTCCCTGGATTCCAGGTATTAAGTGCACCGAAATCGTTTTCAGGTCCATCACCTTCACTCAAGTCAATAGTAACATCCTCTCCATTATCCCACGCACCAATATTTTCGTCTACAATATCATTATACCCAATATACAGTGCTCCATCTAACTCTTTAACTAAGTTATAAAGAAATAAATTTTCCGCAGTCGAAGTAATCGAAGCTAAATATCCTCCAGCATCATGAGCTTGAGCCTGAGCATCGAACCATCTTGCTGGATTTTGAGAAATAAAATATTTATGTCCTTCGAACTCTCCCAATTCAACTAGATCCGTATTACCAGTACAATCTCCTCCAGTGACCGTAGGAGTTGATCCACATTCAAATTCCATGATAAATTTATTAGATGTCCATTTGGTAAACATGCTCCAGCGCCCTGGGTTCCAAGTGTTAAGGGCACCAAAATCGTTTTCAGGTCCATCACCTTCACTCAAGTCAATAGTAACATCCTCTCCATTATCCCACACACTAATATTTTCGTCTACGATATCATTATACCCGATATACAATGCCCCACCTGTACCTTTAACCAACTCATAAAGAAATGTATTTTCCTCAGTCGAAGTGATCGAAGTCAAATACCCCCCAGCTGCCTGTGCCTGTACCTGTGCGTCAAACCAGCTCGCTGTATTTTGGGAAATAAAATATTTATGGCCTTCAAACTCTCCCAATAGATCAAACCCTGGCAATTCAGAAGGGCACTCTGAAACTGAACAACAATCCATTTTTTCAAACTCAATAATTTTCACTGCCCCAGCGAAAAAAGATAAAGACGTTACATTAGTATTTTCAATAATAATTGTATATTTTAGATAATTGACCCCAGGAGGAAGAAATACATACTCCGCAGATACGGTTACATCACCAAATAATCCGTTATAGTCAATAGCATCTTCAATAAAACCTTTTAGTTTATTTGCTGCTCCACCTTCATCTAATACAAAGAAGGGCGGTGTAGAGTAAACCATATCATTCACAACAATGGATGACAAGGCTGCATTATTCTTAGTTACCACAAAAGAACCAAACAGTTTACATACTTCCCCAGTCGAACAATCTGTTGTAAAGGGACTATTTATATGTAGAAGTTTACCTGTAGCATCATAGCCATAATCAACATCCTGTAGATAAAGATTGTCTGAAACTTTTCCAATTTGGTTTTGCTTGACTTGATCCCGAGAAGTATAGGATAACTTAGATATCTCATAATCATTTAACTTTGTTGTCGTTGGTCGCAAGACATCATCATAACCATAGACATATTCTGCATCAAAATCAGTCGTACCGACCCCCTGTGATACAATCAAGTTGGCATTATCAAAGATCGTATTCGTAACAAGAGTCCTATCAAGCATATTCACCTGAGAACTGACTACTCGACCAAAATTATCTGTACCAAAGCTAGATGTACGGGTAATATTAGCACCCAATGCATCAAAAATACGTTCTTCTTGTGTTTCTAACCAAGTATGATTATTAGCATACCCATTAGTTAAAACAATTGTGTTATCAGGACAATTAGCACAAGGATTTGTGATGATTGATACCGAATTATTTAACACCCCAGGATTGAGATAGGTATGAATTGTTCTTCCATAGATGTCAAAATCGTTTACAAATTCATTTCCTTCTGCATCTATTGTACCCACCAACCTAAACTGGTTATCATACCACATTCTCGTTGTACCACCGTGTGGAACCGTTTTTGACTTTACTTTATTCATTAAATTATAATCGTAGATATAATTCTCACCAATTGGGTTCTCAATACCTGTGAGCCGAGAATACCCATCATAAGTATACTTCGTAGTGGCAACCTCACCATCAGAAACAACTACGTCTAATTCTACTTTCTTACCTAATCCATCAAAATGTGTCCATTGCTGTGAATTATTAGGCCCAGCAGTACTTGTCATCAAAAAATAATCTGGATTATCACTTACCAACTCCTTAACATCTGTCATATTACCAACAGCATCCGTAATAACAGTGTGCCTAGAAATAGGTGAATCTTCAAACCTATATGTGGTAGCACCTGTGCTCATTTTATATTCAGAAACTTTACGAGAAAATACATCGTAAGCGGTCATTGCCAATGTAGTTCCATCATTTAACCTGGTCAAAGACAATGGACTTCCAAAGCCGGTATAGGTCTGCTTTGTAAGCTGGGCTGGATGGTTACCATCTGTAAAGCTTAGGGTCGAAGTGACAGAATTATCTGAAGGAGATACGTTATAGGAATAACTTGTTGTTTGAAGGCCATTTAGTTCATTTTTTGTTTTCAGTCTCCATCTTTTATCAAAAATATAGTCTGTTTGGATTCCATTTTCATCAGTTGTCCCACTCAATACAAAGAAATCGTCATAGGTATTAACTTTACTGAAATCTCCATATTGTCTGCTAAGCAGTTGCCTTTGTTCATTCCAAGTAAACCCAATGGACGGAGTCACGTAATTATCGTCAGGCCCAAATTCTGAAACTCGATACTCCTGAGGCAAGGCATCTGCATTAAAATCACCAAACTTCCCCATCTTCTCGTAACCGTTTGAGAAAAGAGACCAATTTTCAAACGGTACAAATCTTAAATCATTCTCTAAACGTCTTAAAGATGTATAATCACTTTTAACAGGAACTCCATCTATCCTAATTTGATGTACCAATGGCTGGTGATAATGATATTCAGCTGATTCAAAATCCGAAATTGTCTCATACGGATAATGTAATCCTTCGTTAAGTACTTGATACGGGAATAACGCATTATCAACAGTAGTCGTGCTAGCACTCCCACGTACTTTGGTTGTTGTAACAGTAGTCGGTATCGAATGCCGAGCCAGGTCATCCTCATACAAATAAGCGACATTTGTCTCAACCTTTCCCCCATTATAAAAATAATCCTTTATTGTCTTGGATTCTAATCTTGTAAATCCTGATGAAACAACCATTTTCTGACTCAAATAATCTTTAGATATCCTTTTAAAAGGGTTAATCATTTGCTTTGCTTGATTCTTCAAAACATTAACAAAATAGTTCAAAAAAACATTATCAAATTGATTGTCCCAATTCCTTTTCACTCCTTTAATCGAATTAGTAATATAATTTTGGATATAAGTACCATTATCAATATTTTTATACCTATATGTTCGACGTCTCCAATATTCCAAGTCAGCATCTTCATCAAAAACAACATCCTGATAAATATAAGTCATTTTCCTTCTTATGTCCCCACCTTTTTTATAAACAATAGTTTCTTTCTCTAGACCTAGTTTCCAACTCCATTTACCCAAAACATTCTCACTTAACTCCACAATATTTACTGGAGGTAGTTCTTTCCATTTCATACTATGAAACCTATTTGAAATAGGCGAAGAACCAATAAGCGAATTTCTCAAATAAGTTACTCCTGACAGCTCTATTGACATTACATCAGCACCTATATTAGACACATTAGGAGAAATAAATTTATGAACAATCTTCCCCTGACCCAAAATACTCTCCACGACTTCTCCATATCCAACTAAATTACTACCATTAGAATATACTGGACTTAAAGGAGATGATGATATTGTAACACGTTGCTCAAAGACATCAATACCATTTACACGATAAACATTGAGCCTATTTTGAGAGATTCTATTGGGCATTGCAACGACTGACGGTAACAAATAGCTATAACTGATGCTTTTTTCAGGGGCGCCATTAGGATTAATTGTTAAGTGTTTAACACGTACACCAGCTAATAAAGTACCAGCATCCAACCTATTTGGTTCATATCCCCAAGAATAAGAAGCACCAGATGCAAATTCCAAAGAAGATATTGCACCTTTTGAAGATTCTGTAGTTGGGTCACTTTGACCTTTATAAAAATCCATACCACCAATAGCTGTGAACCCAAACAAGGCGCCCACATCATCATCTTTAGTAACGTTTGTATTTAAAATAGATGAATACTCAACCTCAGGAAATGGCGACTTCGTTGTATTTGTATTAGCATAACCATACTGATCTTGGTCTAATGAAAAACGTTTTGGTAAATCTGTACCACTATATTCTATAGAAGTAACAAATGGATAAGATTCACTTGAAGTATTAATACCATCAATTGATGATAAAAAACTTCTAGCACCTTCTTCTTGAAAAATTAGTTTTTCTCTCTCTTCAATATTCGAATCAAAAGGAAATGACTCATCCTGATCATGAAGAAATTTTTTCACGGTCATGATCGATCCAAATTCAGACATGGAAGAATAATGCGAATAACTATTCTTCTTTGGACGAACAGTTAAATAAGGAACAATATTAAATCCCAATGGAAATGAAAAACGATGACACTTTCCTAAACCTAAGGTAAAATAAAACTGCCTTTCATATCTTCTTTCTGGTGCTGCTAATTGATACATACTCCCCAAATTAAAAACCGCTTCGCCTGTGGCTGTGTATTCTGGTATTCTTATCGTTTGACTACTCTTGTTACAATCAATTAAAACTTGCTTTTCATCAAAATTATAGTGAAAACGCCAACCTTTATAAAGATGGAGACCATCACTCCCCCTCATCACATGAATCTCACTTAGCAACTGATCATTCATAAAATCACCATCTTGCAAGTCATTCAATAAAATTCCTCGTCTAGAAGTTGTCTCACCAATCTCATCTGGAATTAACTTTCCATCTTCGTAAACAAACTCAACAAGCTCTCCTCGATTTGGTCCAATTTGCTTTAATCTCCAATGCTCCACAACTGACTCCGTTAAAGAATAAGCAAATTCTGCTGTTCCATTTTTCCAACTTGTAAGAGTATTATGTAAAGGATTGTGAATATCAGGATTATTTTTCGTTAACAATAATCCAGAAACATGAAAATTTGGAAAAGTATAGCTATACTCTTTGCTAGAATTATATTTAATCTTTCTAGGCTCATAAGATAAAAACACTTCTTCTTGAGACAATGTTGACTTTACATTTAACAAATGCCATGCTGAGCTAAATTTTGGTAATTTCATTACTCGATAATTCCTATCAAATGTAGCTCCGTTGATATAAAGACTTTTCCCTCCAATAAAATGACGAAATTCCATTGATTGGACTGCTATTTGTGCTCCTCCAAAACTAGTTCTATCTTTTAACATCTCAGGGAAAGTATAATAATTCGGTAGAAAATAATTGGTTTTTTCTGTCAACTCCACTCCTTCCATCGTTTCATTCCCAAAAAGATACTCCATCCCATTTGGTGTGCGGATGGTAAAAGATGAAATATGTCCATCAGTAATAGTTGGCATCGTAATCTCCAACCCATCCATTGCTGGAAAAGTAATTATCTTTAATTCATTATTAGGCGAAATTCCAAAATAAAACTTCCCTGAGTACCCTGGGACACTAAAATAAAATTCATCTGGCTCCGTATCTAATGAATTTTTATGATACATCAAATTAGTATTTGATCCAAATGCATCCTGAATAGCATCAACATAATCCCGAAAACGAGCAAAACCAGGTGCAAAAAAATCATTTTCTTCTACAGAAGACTTGGGATCATCATTTCCAAGAATATTTGCCTCATCATATTCAGAAGGACTTACTGGAAATATTAATTTTTTATTATTTCCATTTTTCACATCATCAATTGACAAACCTGAAAACCCTGTAATCGCTTGCAACTTCTCAGTATTAGTCAAGTGATAAAACCCAAGCCCTTCTTCTTCATACACTGCCGGAACTATCTCTTCATTTAAATCAATTCCAGCGACAGCACCCATATCAATTGTAATTTCAATACCAAACACCTTAAATACAGGAAGCTTAAGTGTAACATTTACATACCTTGCTCTTTTGGGAGACCAATTAAAATACATTTTAAATAATACAAAAGACTTCTCTTTATGAATTCCCTTTTCAACCTTCTTTTCAAAAGACTCAATACACTTATTGCCAAGCTTATCCTTTGGTGTGTAAAAAGACATCCCTACATTTGACAATGCCACGTATGGCTGTAATACACTTCTCTTACCCAAGCCCATCCCTGACACCATCCCTTCATACTCATCTGGTAATCCCTTGACTACACGAGATATCTGACCTCCTGCATTTAAATTCCAATTCATCCCAACTAATCCTCCAAAATCGTTGACTTTTAGTCCATTATTGGTGGATGATATAGAAATAGGTATAGAAATATCATTTGACGAATAATTATACAGTGGAATGCTACTGGTTTGACTGCCATTATAGAGCCCGACGCCAGCTTTAACATCATTAATCATTGCTAATGTTGACGGACTTGGATTACCATCTCCTTTAGAAGCCCTATCTCCACCTAACCCACCAATAGACTCACTCAATTGGCTAATTTCCATTCCTTCCTCATTATTTTCTGGCAAATCCGATTGAATCCCACAAGGTGTAAAATCAGTGCCCAGTTTTGAATTAAAAATATCTATGAGATCAAAGTCCTGAGCATTAATTTCTCCTGCGACCTCGTCTTTAAAGTCCTGCAAGGTTAAATCCGGATCCACATTGTCTAGTTGTTCTTCTAAATCATTTAATGCGTCGATTGCCTCCTGATCCCCAGCAGCAGCAGCAGTAACCAATTTTTCTAAATTAGCATTAAATTGATCAATTAGTTTTGCTTTATCGAAAAGACACTGACCACAACTATTACTATGAAAAAACCCACTTTGCTGAATCATTGTCAACACACCTTCCTGATCGTTTATATCTAATCCATTTGGGTCATTTGAGTCATTTGATGAACTAATATCGCCAATAGTAACAGTTCCAGCTTCACCGCCTTGGAAAAAAATCCCATCTGAGTTGGAACCATTAAAACCACTCAAATCAATAGGCGGGCAATCAATCACCTCTAATGGATCTGACTCGGGACAAAAACAAGTATTGGAACCTTCCCACCCAACTAACCCATCGGGTTGAATACAATCATTCTGACTAAATCCACTTAGTGGATTGACCATCAAAAACAATAAAAATAAAATAGTTATTCTGAAAAAGCTCTTTACAGCTTGCAAAGGAAAAGAATAAAACATAAAAAAGTCTTTTTGTATAAAAAATAAAAAAGTTAAAACACAATGATTAGGCGCCGATACTCTTGGGTACCATCTGCAAAATCAAACCGCACAGTATACCATCCCGAAGGAAGACTTCCTCTTGGCAATTGAATAGTTCTTACGTCTTGTTGAATTTGGTATTCCCATGATTCTGTGTAAATAACCTGTCCTACAGTATTGAGAATATTCATGGCAACATGGCCTCCAAGGGTTTTCTTTATTTTCACATTTAAAATATCTTCTGTAGGATTGGGATATAATCTAACAATATCATTTGATCCCGTATTAGATACAAATTGTTCCAAGGCTAAATCATTACCTTTTTCAGTATCGCAGGACGTCAACGAAGCAATAAGTGTTCCATTTATTGTGGAATTGCTTTGCCCCGGAGAAACACTGGTTGGCACACTAAATGACTCCGGATCAAACCAATGGTATCCAGTAAAAGCAAAATCAGAAAAATCATCAGACAACCACATCTCAAATTTCTCTTCACTATTATACCCAGATTTGCCACAACTCACACCATGACAAAGAACACCTTCTTGTGTTCTCACCTGTAACCCATCAGCGCTACCACTAAACTCGATCAAGTCCCAAGAAGGAGCCAACGGTTGGCCAAGCCCATATTCAAAAGTCTTTTTATATTCATCCCATTGTCCAGTATGCCCCGAAAACAACTCATTATCAGAAGCAGACACCACATAAACATGATTGCCATCTGCATCAGTAGGATCATCTTGCAAGATGGCATTAGTACTGGGTTGTACAACAATTATAGATCCATTTGGTATTTCTTCCCATATTGGATTGCCCTTTTTAAAGCTTAAATACCCATTATTTATTCCTATTTTTTCTACATTAGTATTTGTCAATAAATTATTCCCGTGTATCAAAAAACCATTGTTGTCGTCTAAAATATACCCACTCAAATCAAAAGCATCTCCACATACTCCATTTCCCAATACTAACAATTCAACAAACTGTCCAGCAATATCGGCCTCGCCCCCTAAACCGACTTCGTTAACTATTACTTCTCCACGGTTTCCTTTTTCCTTACGAAAAATAGTACTCGCAACTGCAGGGACAATACCATTACATGGATGGCCAGACAATTCGATGCACAGCTCATTAGGCTCACAACAATTACCTATCATCTCGACAATAACACATCCTGAAAAATCATTTTCAACCTTAAAAGTTCGCTGAAGACCACCTTGATAGCCATCATCCCATAGAATAACTAATGAGCTCTCACTCGGAATAATACCATCGATTGAAAAAACAAGATTTATATTTACCAAACAGTTTGTCGTCTCCTCAACTTCATAACTCAAACTACATTCTGAGTCAACAACCAATATCTCAACTGGATATACTTCTTTACAACCAGCATAATTAATTACTACAAATGTATAATTACCAGGGTCTAGGTTATCCAACATCAAGGATGTCGAACCATGTTCCCAATAAAAAGTATAATCATCAGGATCACCATTAATCTCAAATTCTACAGAACCATCCCTTACACATGTAACATGTTGGATGCTTACCATTGCCGCAAATGGGCCTGTGGCGAAAATGGAAGAAATAAAGATACTAAAAAATACTAAAACTAAAAAAATTCGTTTCATACCAAGATTTTTAATAATAAAATTTAATACAACCCAAAAATAAGACTTATTCTTGACAATCACAATACGCCAGCCCAATTAATTATAAATTTTAACATTTCAACATAATCAATTAACCAAACCTTAGCTTATTTCTTTTCATAAGAAATTATCAATTATTCCCTACCAACTTTCCACGGCCAATCAACACAGAAGTCCCGATCGTCGGGGAATCTCGTACTTCATAAAACACCATCCCACGCTGAAAATCACTAACAATCAATTCATTACGCCCCTGCCATACTCGCTCCTTTCGAAGTAAACGCCCCATTATGTCATAAAAATACACATACGCTTCTTTGGGATAATAACCCTGCATATCTATCGTCAACTTATCTACAAATGGATTAGGATATACCTGTATGTTTGCTTGCGCAAAAGGCTCCGTACTGGGTACCACCCAACAGTTTAAGGTATCCACGCACCCATCTGGACTCACCTTTATCACAAATCCTACTTCTTGTAAACCCAAAGGGGTCCCACGTTTTGCGTAACCCACCGACACAATACTTCCGCTTGACAATAAAGCCGAACCAACCACATTGGTCTCTGGGAAGGGCAATCCTCCATTATCCGCATAAGCCGAATCCAAACGCAGCCATAAACTATCTCCATTCGCTTTAAATTTATAATGCGCAGCCTGGTACTTCCCTGGATGGTACATAAAGCCTGTTGCCAAGAAATTCCCCCGGCATCGCCAGTATTTTTTGAAGTCGATTATCAGGGCCTAACACCCCTATTTTCTTCTTCCACATAACATTTCTATCCTTATCCATCCGAAACACTATGGGCTGGGTAAAATAGGCTCCATACTGGGGATCATATTCCCAGCTACCTGATGCACATATCCAACTACTATCAGACAACACACTATAACTATTGATTGACGCAAGGCTCGTATCACTAAGCCAAGTATCCAACTCATTCCCAAGGCTATCAATTATCAAAACATAGCTTTTACCATAAGTTGCCTGTGCAAAATGGGAATTGTCCTGACTACCATTAAGAATAAACCTATTATGGACAATATCTTGTCGAATCTCCAACACTGCTTCCTGTAGGACATCATCACCATAAGTTTTTCGCCAGAGTTGATTGCCATCGGCATCTGTCCGTACTACGACTACATCTTGATTATCACTTCCTGTTAGCTGCTCTCCAACCACCATATACCCACCGGTCGCAATCTCTACTATTGCAGAATTGCCCTGCCAAACATTAAAATAAGGATACATCTTTATAAAATCCAGACTTAAATCTGAATGTACTTTCAACATGTACAAAACTCCTGGAACGTCATATGTAGAACCCGCAATCGCAAAGCCACCATCTTTAGTCTGAATTAAACCCTGCCGCCATAGCTGGGTGGTCAAGACCGTTGTCGTATCTATATGCGTTTTTTCCGAAAGGATATGACCAAATGTGTCTAACTTTACGAATTTTATTCCAACAGGACCAGCAAAAGTATCACGACTTACACCATATAAAACGATGGTATCTTCAACCACAACTACATCTAATAAAATAGCGGAGTACTCTTCATAATATACAGATCTAAAGCCAACTTGCGCATTCATCCTACCCACAAGCACATAGAATAACCACAAAAATAGGATTGTTTTTTTCATTTCTCATTTTTATTAAATACTGGTCTCGGCTATGGAACCGAGACCAGTATCGCATCACTTATTAATCACAATTACTCCATGATCTTTCTCGACCCCACCAATGATTAATCGGTAATTACATGTTGCTCCGCTGACATTTTCGATAGTCCAACCGATAGATTTTCCTTCCGTAGGCTGAAGAACAGTAATCAAGCCACCGGATTGATTCGTAATCTCTATAAGTACATCCCCGTCAACCACAAAGTCGTTCCAATCAAAAGTCACATAATAATCCGTTGGGTTGGGGGAAACCGACATCCTTATATTGTGAGCAGGCGTATCGGTTGTTGCATTGTCAAGCCCACTTGGCATGGTCACAATGGGGAGATACACAATACCCCGTTCTAATAATATTTTTCTAGCCAAATAGCAAGCATGTCCGGTATTTGATTCAGCGAACTCCCGTAATTCAGTTATAACTTCATCCGATAGTGCTTCAATTGGTTGCTCAAAAAGGTAGTCATAAATCACCTGTACATTTAGATAATCCATCCATCCTTCTGCATCTAATTCATACTTTTGTGGAATAGCTCCCAATACCGTTTGTGCGGCCTCCATTTCCTGCGTAGCTATATAATCATCTATCAGCATAAAATCTCCCGTTATATTACGAAAACGTCGCATCCAAAGACGTACAGTGTCTCGACTATAATGAATGGTATCCATGAGTGCCGTGCCATAGCCTAAGTCTGCCGCTAAATCCATTAAGTGCCGATGATAATCCCATTCTTGCACGCTGTTTTTTGCTTCTTGAGTATTACCGGATTGTTTTAATGTTTTATAACTTTCCTTCGCTTGTTCGGCTATTCGCGCTTCCGCAAAATAGGTCTCTCGATTCACCCGCTTCTCCTCCTCGGTCAAACCATATTTACCAGGTCCTTTTCTATCATTTGGACATATTTTGCTAATACTTTGGGGTATTGCCTTCAAATGCTGAACAAAAGTAGGGATTTCATTTCCAATGTCTCTATGATAATAATCAATCCAGCTGCCTTCATTATTAAAATCTCTAAAAGGATGCCATGATGATGTCTTGGAAAAAGTATTACGGGCCGGCTTATAAAGACTAATACTATACTTTCCCCCAATAGAAGCCCTAACGCTTGACAAATCCATGGCATGAAAATCAAGATAAGTATTGTTCCTATTTTTATTACAGGTATAGTTCAACCCAACATTTCCTTCCGCATTCTTTTTTTCAGCGACATTCCCCCGTGTCAAGCCATCAAATAGATTGCCTTCGATAAGATTTTCATAGGTGCCGATATCGTTAACATGGATCCCGATGGTTTGCTTAAAAGCAGTTGGGTCACCATAAAACTTATTATTGACACAGTTCATTCCATTGATTCCACCAAGATAAGAGATACCTACTTGTACAGTCTTTCCATCCCCAAATAAAGGTGCATGCCCTAGCTGAAAAACATTTCTATAAAAAGAAGAAGCGGCCTGCCCTTCATTGACGATACCGAACAGACAGTCATTAAATCTAGCACTTGCAATAGAAGCATAAGATGCATCGTCTGTCCCCGAAACCGAGACACCAATAAGCAAATGTGTAAAGGTTGAATGAATTAAATAAGGAGTTGGACAAGGATAGGGTTGAATACCTTCACAGTAATCTCCTACACTCAGTTTACACTTCGTAGCAATTATACCTTCTCGAACATATTCGTCATTTATAACATCTGTAAACTGACAGCCATAAAAATGAGCCTTCAAATGTTTAATTTCAACATGGGAGCTACGAGGAGATGCAATTGAGTAATCATCATTAACAATGAAGTTGCATTTTCTAAAACTAAGTAATCCTGCTGTATTAAACACAAAAACCGATTGACGATTATTGAGAAATTCCATCCCTTTACAATCAATCACAACAGAACCTGGAGATAAATTAGCAATAGCCTTCCAAGCATTACTCACCTTAGCATTATTATGCCCATAAAACGAACTACCTGGATGCATCCGCACCCCTCTCCATTCTGTGGCATAGCTTGACAAGGTACCAGACAAATCAACTGTACAATCATTTTCAATGTCCAGAATACCATCGGGACAAAAAAGGACTTCATAGCCTGGCTCAATGGTCAAAGTCGCTCCATTGGTAACTATAACTAAAGAATAAGGACCAGATGGCGAACCAGCGGGCAAGTCTGTTGGCAATGATTGATCCGAATTGATAATCACCGTTTGACAGCTATTGCAATCAGTATTCAATGCTACAATAAATCCGTCTTCATTTCCACTGTATGGTTCTAATGGATTTGATCCAAAACTACTATTAGTCTTCCCTACAACAAAAAGACCAGAATAGTCCGAAGAAATTCCATTACCGATTTGTTGACCACTTCCACCTATAAATTCACCCGTTAAGTTAGTCCCATTTCCATCTAACGAAGCAACAAAAGCTTCTTGCCCATTAATACTAACAGCAGGATCAAAAAAATCAGATGCAGTAGTTACTCCTGTAAATAAAACATTATTACCGCACAAAGTCAAAGCATTGCCTCTTTCTATTAAGCCACCTCCTCCACCAACAAACGTGGAATAGCCTAATGAAGCCGTGCCAGTGCCATCAAAAACTATTTTTGTAACAAAAGCATCCACAATATCAGTATGCTCCTCCTTATGAACACCAAAAGTGGTTGGATAGTTTTTACTGACTGCATAACCTGTAATAAAAGCAGCACCGCCATAACTTACGGCAATATCATTTGCAACGTCAGTCTTATCCCCACCAAGCAAACCAGAATACACCAGTTCATTCTGTACTACATTAAGGCATGAAACAAAAGCATCTTTGCCCCCTGAACTTCCAAAGTTAAATGATGTTGACACATCCGGAAAACTACCACCTTTTGAATACCCCGCAACATAAACTTTACCAGCACCATCTAAACCTATACCATTTGCTTCATCGTCCTTATCCCCTCCTAGATAGGTTGAATAACTTAAATCAAGCTGATTAGACAGTGTAAATTTTGCAATAAAAGCATCCTTACCTCCTCCAGGCTGTCCTTGCAAGGCTGATTCAAGTGGCAGGTTACTACTCCCTGTTACACCTGTAATATAAAAACCATCATTATCCCTCACAATATCATAACCGATATCCTCCTTAGATCCACCATAGTAACTTGAGTAAGCCAAAGTCCCTCTATCAGCGAAGAAAGAAGCAACAAAAACATCCCCCTCCCCATTATATGTATTATCATAAGCATGAAATAATGGAAAGCCGTCAGAATTACTTGAAGTAGTCATTCCTACGATATGCACTTGATTGGTTTTTAAATCAAGAGATAGGGCAAAAGCTTCTTCTTGCTTTTGCCCACCAAAAAATGTAGAATATACAAATTTTTTATTCTTCGAAAAACATGTCACAAAGGCGTCTTTAGTTCCTCCTAGACTCGTACTATATGCACCCCAAGATGTTGGAAATGTACTACTTGTCGTATAACCTGTTGTAAAAATTTTTGATCCAACCCAACCAACCGCAACATCATTTGGCACATCATCCCCGCCCCCCCCTATGAAGGCAACCCAAACTATAGGATCAATTATTAGGTCTTTCGATGTGTCGTAATTATCTACTTCAATCCCAATTCCATTAGCCGTATGAACAAACCCCCCAGAAACTTCTACCTGTTGTCCTTTAACTGCTTGATACATTTTTAAGCCTTTGTGCGTGACAACACCTAGCTGGGTTTGAATTTCTAATTCTCCGGATGAGTTAATAGAATAACCATCACTTCCTAATATTTGAAACTGAATATCACTAGGATTGCCATTCGGATGCACAATATAATCATACACTAATTGACCATCATCAAAGTAATATTTCAAATCAATATTACTATACACTCCATTAAGTTGTCCGACATGATACCGTTTAACTTCTGTTGCCCAATTATCTGGGTTATTACTAAGGTAATAGTTGTAAAACCCTGACATCTCATCACTTAGCTGTACCTTAGGCTGAGATGGATTTGATAACTTGAAGTTAACTACATGACCTTGAATGACTTGACCATCTCGATCACCTTTCTCAATCTTCATAAAGTTATAAATGGCACCTTTGTCTGTCACCCAAACATCCATACCGTCCATTGATGTTTTAAACATAATGTCATTTGGCCATTGACCTTTATTTTCTATGAAAAAAGGATTTGATGATGTATTACTTTGAGCGAAAATAGTTCCAGATAAGAACAAAAGAAAGAAAGAAAATATTCTGATTTTCATAATAAAAATTTTATATAAAAAATCTAAGTACAGGACAAAAATGATAATTGGAGAATTTTAGCTAAATTAGCTATTGAAACAAAGCCCCCAATTATCGTG
>JAUTBZ010059328.1:0-18046 GCA_032361785.1 Lepetodrilus galriftensis
TCATAGTTCAGTTGATGCATCAAAGACAAGATAAATAGCGGAATGTTCCCTATATTCATATAAAACATTAATATTTTTGATAACTATTGAGTACAACAATAAATAACAACTTTTAGGTATGTGTCACGGTGTATACATTATACCCCGTTCGCATGCACAACATTTGTGTGCATGCGAACGGGATAATAGTCATTCTGTCCATTATACAGGCCTATCAACTGTGATAGTATTGTCTTTAAAGACATATGTATAACTGATACAAAAGAATATTAATACAAATATCCAGTTAGTGTTCGTAGGAATTCACATTTCTGTTTGGAGATAGAACATTTTGCTAACAAAATGTGACTTGCATGTAGTATTCTTTCTTCAGAACCCTTCATTAATCACATCAATTATTTTTAATAGCATTTGGAGATAGAACAGTCTGGTGGGAGGTCGTATCAGGAACTATTATAAGTGCCAAAATTGGCCCGAAACACCTTTATTCGCGATTTTGAAGCTGAAACTTCGCGAGGAGATGGAACAAGGGGCTAATTTGACCTATTTGTACCCGTAACTCGTTTTTCTTTTTAAATGGACGTAGAACACTCTAAGTTCTCAGCCGACGAAATATTCATATTTTAGCACCACTCATAACATTCCTGCTGTTCTAGTGATTATGAATCAGGACTGGTACAATTTGATTTTGTATGAACACTTAAAGAAGTGGTTCTTGCTGATTTTACTTCGCTGTTTCGTCAAGAACAGTCTCCACGACGGAAGAAAAACAAGTATAATAAGTATAAGTAGTCCATAAATATAGCGCTATATATATATCCGCGCACTTTAACAGCATGCTCAAAGCGCTTATATTAGAGGTGACAAGAGTTATTTGTGGAAGGCAGTTTTAAACAGGTGAGTCTTTTAGTCTGGATTTGAAGAATGAGAAGGATGGTGAAGAGTTGACTGCTATTATAGTAGTCCATGGGCTTAGCTGGGAGGATCCACTGTCCATCACCGCCGCCGCCTCAAGACCTCACCGGTAATGTAGCTGACCAATGGAGGAAGTTCAAACAACGGTTTACCCTGTTTTTGACTGCTACAGACCGAGATGGCAAGAGCGATAAGGTAAAAACCTCAGTTCTACTATCAACAGTGGGTCCGGAAGCTTTAGAAATTTACAACAATTTTCAGTTTGAAGAAGAAAGTGACGCTATGAAACTATCGCCAGTAATAGAAAAATTCGAACGCTACTTTGTTCCTAAGCGCAATATCACATATGAAAGGCATAGGTTCTTTACGTGTACGCAAGTAGAGGGTGATACTTTTGACAATTACGTCACTGAACTGAAAAATAGAGCGAAAACTTGTGAGTTTGGAGAACTTTCTGAATCTTTGATAAGAGACCGTATCATTTGTGGTATTCTTAATGACTCCGTACGAGAAAGCCTATTACGAGAACTAGATCTCACACTAGATAAAGCTGTGATGATATGTAGAGCCGCGGAAGTCAGTAGAATTCAGATTAAACAGATTCAACCGATAGCAGTGACAGACACACCAGTGCATCACGTGAGAAATGATAGGTGGAAACGGAACAGTTCTAAACCCAATTCACGCAATACATCGTATCTATGTCGTAATTGCGGTTTGAAACATCCGCCTCGTTCATGTACAGCCTACGGTAAGACTTGCCGAAACTGCGGAAAGCTAGGTCATTTTGCAGACGTATGCAGATCAAGTATCGCGAAGCAAAATAGACATAAGGTACATACTGTTCAGGACATGACTGATAGTGAACCAGAACTATTTGTTGACAGTCTTGACTCAAATGGTAGGGAATGGATAGTACCAATGCATGTCAACAATACCGTAGTATCTATGAAACTAGACACAGGAGCAGCTTGTAACATTTTGATCAAACGTGACTTTGATTCGTTAGAAAACAAGCCGGAAATTGAACCGTCCAATCTGAAACTGGTAGGATACTCAGGAAATGCTATACCCATCATAGGACAGTGCACAGTGAAAGTTTCGTACAGGAATCGGGAAACAGAACTTAGATTCGTAGTGACTTCGCAAAATGTTAGATCGATTCTGGGATTACAAGCCTGTGACGAATTGAACTTAGTCAAACGTGTCCTTGATGTTGATGTTGTGAATGACCATGAAAATGCAGTTTTCCAGGAGTACCAGGATGTGTTCAAGGGACTTGGCTGTTTACCAGGTGAACACCACATCAAGGTTGACGAAGACGTGCCGCCAGTCGTACATGCTTGTAGACGTGTGACCTTCGCTCTTCATGAACCCCTGAAGGAAGAGTTGCAGCGCATGGAGAAGATGGACGTAATCACACAGGTGAACGAACCAACCGACTGGGTGAGTCCACTTGTTGTTGTTGAAAAGAAAGACAAGAAACTGCGAGTTTGTCTTGATCCGAAAAGTTTGAATAAGGCAATTAAGCGAGAACACTTTAAACTGCCAACTAGAGAAGAAGTAATGTCAAAATTCAACAACGCAAAATTCTTCACTAAGCTTGATGCTTCAGCTGGCTTTTGGCAGATGAAACTTGATGAACAGAGCTCAAAACTATGTACTTTCATCACACCATTTGGGAGATATAGATTTCTCAGGCTTCCATTTGGCATTTCATCAGCTCCAGAGGTGTTTCACAAAGCTATACATGCTATGTTTGATTCTGTACCAGGCGTTGACACTTCCATGGATGACGTGCTAGTATCCGGAACGACGCAGGAGGAACATGATGATTGGCTAACGCAGGTTCTTGAAATTGCACGCAAGTACAACCTGAAGTTCAACAAAGGTAAATGTGTTAGAACCTCTCAGCTAACATTCCTAGGTGACATTGTCAGTGATCAGGGCATAAAGGCTGATGTGAACAAAATAGAAGCAATTACTTCAATGGAACGTCCGACTTCGAAGAAAGAAGTTCAGAGATTTCTAGGCATGATCACGTATCTTGGCAAATTCATACCAAATCTGTCTACGAAAACAGAACCATTGAGATGCTTACTTGATAAAGATGTTGAATTTACATGGCATTCTCCACAGGAAAGCTCTTGGCAGGGACTGAAGGAAGCAGTGCTGAAGTTCTTCGATCCGTCCCGCGAGATCAAGACATCGTCTGATGCTTCACAAGGAGGTTTGGGTGCAGTGCTACTTCAGAAATACGGTGAGGATTGGTTTCCGGTCGCCTATGCGTCCAGAGCAGTAACAGACGCAGAAACGAAGTACGCACAAATTGAGAAAGAGATGCTCACGATAACTTTTGCTTGTGAACGCTTCCACCAATACATATATGGTCAAACTATCACTTGTGAGACTGACCACAAGCCATTGGTTGGAATTTTCTCAAAATCTCTCAACGACTGTCCTTTAAGGATACAGAGATTAATGCTGAGAATGCAGAAATATGACGTGAAGGTCGTATACATAGCCGGAAAATACATGTTCACGGCAGATGCGCTATCACGATCTTACACTCCCAACAGTAGCACAGATGTGAAATCTTCTACTGAGTCATGTATTGCAGCATATGTTGATACTGTAGTTTCGTCTCTCCCTATTTCGAAGGAACGCTATGCAGAAATCAGAGCGGAGACAAGCAAGGATCAAGTGCTGATGCTGCTGAAAGACACTATCCTGTCAGGTTGGCCTACCCAGAAAAGTTCCACACCGTCTCTGATCCACGAGTATTGGAACTTCCGGTATGAACTGACTGTAATTGATGACGTCATTTTCAAAGGTGAGAGAGTTGTTATCCCAATGTCCCTCAGGAAGATGATGCTTGTTAAGATACACACAGGTCACCTCGGCATGGAGAAGTGCAAACGACGCGTCCGTGATATTCTATTTTGGCCTAGAATAAATCATGAAATTGAGGATGTTGTTGCCAATTGCTCTACTTGTCAACTGTATAGGAATAAGCAACCGTCTGAACCCCTACGGCCTCATATAGTACCCTCACGGCCATGGCAGAAAGTAGCCGCAGATTTGTTTGTGTGTGGTGGAAAAGACTACATTGTTATTGTAGACTATTATTCGAACTATCCCGAGATATGTATGCTCAATACCACAACTTCTGCCTGCGTTATCGCTGCCATCAAAACAGTGTTTTCCCGACATGGAGTTCCGGATGAACTCTTTAGTGATAATGGTCCCCAATTCCGTAGTCGAGAATTTCTTCAGTTCGCTCGCGAATGGGATTTCGTACATTCCACATCGAGTCCTTATCATCCACAGTCAAACGGACTGGCCGAGAAAGCAGTACACATCGCAAAGAACATTCTAAAGAAAGAACCGGATAATGCAGAAATGGGTCTACTGATATATCGCTCAACCCCACTTGACAATGGTTTGTCCCCAGCGGAAATGCTGATGGGTCGTAAGCTCCGTTCTAACCTTCCCATCTCTGAATCGCAGTTAGATGTTCACAACTCTTCACAAGTACAAACTTTCAAAACCAGCCAGAGAGTGATTCAAAAAGAGTATTATGACAGAACTGTGAAACCGCTACCAGATCTATCCAAAGGTGATAACGTTCGCCTCCAGGATACCAACCGACAAAAGTGGTCACTTCCAGGAACTGTGGTGGAGAAAGTAGCACCAAGGTCTTATGTGGTCAAGACTGACTCTGGCTCGCGTTTACGTCGCAACCGTCGCGATATCCTGTTCTCTAATCCATTGCGTGTTCCAGGTATAAATGTTCCAGTAGATGAACCGGAAGTACCTCTAGTCCAGGCAGCCACAGCAGCCCTTCAACCCGAAGTGCCTCCAGTACATCACTACGTCACCAGATCCGGTCGTGTGTCTAGGCCACCCGACAGATACCACTGACTGAAAGGGGAGATGTCCCATATCGTGTTAACTACGGTACTACCGTATGTGTACACTCGTGACTGCACGTGCAGCCCGCACGCGCATACCCATAGTCGCATTCTCGTATACCTTGTACATCAGTCTAATAAATGAGTTGACACTGATAACACTGGTCGTCATGCCGTCTCCAGACTTACAAGACAACACAACTTCCAACGTAGTACACACACACGCACACACATACACATACACATACACACACACACACACACACATACACACATACTCACACACACATACACACACACATATACACTCACACACATACACACACACATACACACACACACATACATACACACACACATACACACACACAAGGCCTACAATCAACTAGGAATTTCAGCTTTCATATAAAACATTATCTTGGCAGTTTTAGATTGCCCGAGGCGGGATTGTTACTATAGTATCTACATTGAAGACAGAATCCAACAAACCTAAAAACAATGATAAAAAAAAATAAATAAAAAAAATATATATATATTATCCGGGTGTTATATGCATGGGGGAGAAAGTCGTACACTCAATGTTGTGTCACGTGCTCGTACTGACTACGGCTGACTGTCAGGGCCATAAATAAGAACAGGAACTTGGCTTTACGGACAAGGCGGATATTTGATTTCACGCAAATAATCGAAATCGCCGTGCCGGATGGATAGCGTTGGCCATTTTGACGGAATAGCGTGCATAATGCTGTAGAACAATACATACATCCAAGAGAATACGAACACAGATAATACATTGCAGGTCCTCTCAAACATTTAACCTGGCTTTAGTACAGTCTACTAGATGACATTCAGTGATTTACCGGAGAATAAAATCCATTGCAAAATAATTAATTAGATATAACAGTCAGAGATTTAATAGACTAATAAATAAATCAATGCTATAAATACCAAGAGCGACACATGAATAGAGAAACACATCTACAAAGTAATCATGTTGACCATTGTAGGACTTCGTAGAACCCTATCTGACAGCTACAGGTCACGTGATCGCCACACAAGACAGGACCATTGTTTAACACATTTATGGCTTCGATTATGTTTACATTCACTGTGGCTGTTTCCCTGTGTTATGTTCATATGTTCTATACCTATATATGCTTACGCTATATATGTACACAGACCTTTTCCCTGTAGTGGTCTGGTATTTATGACATTTCTATACATGTAGTTATTATTCTTCACACGTCTCGGGCGTGTACTGGCATTGTAATCGGCTACATGGACATATTAGCTACAAGAACAGCCTCCTAGATGTGTCTCCTAGATGTGTGTCCAACTCACTGACAACTGCAATGTCATGTCCTAGTACACTACTATGCCAATACACTCGTCACTCGTCACTCGTCGCGCCACTCAGTGTATCAGACACATAGCTGATGGCTACTGACATCTACGTTGTAAGCTTGGCCATACAACCATGTCTACAAATGTGTTAATAATAACACCATGCTAAACCTGGTTAACATGCGTATTTTATTACACATATGTATTTATATACCAGTGTTTTTACATTGAAAGGTTTTCAATAACTGGGTTCTTGGCTGTGTGTATGAATATTGCAGTCTATTCCGGAAGCGCCGAGTTATGCAACAGTACCAGTATGCTTGCTATGGTGACATGTATAGTATAGGTTATCAATGTTGGAAGGGCTACATGTTTTGTTATATGTTAGGAAGGCGTACGTTGACTGTACAACGAGTGTTAGGGCCTTACACTGAGTAGGAAGAGACTATAATATAATAACCATCATGAGCACGGCGCCTCACCGAGACACAGGCCACCATAAGCACGGCGCCTCACCGAGACACAGGCCATCATAAGCACGGTGCCTCACCGAGACACAGGCCATCATAAGCACGGTGCCTCACCGAGACACAGGCCATCATAAGCACGGTGCCTCACCAAGACACAGGCCATCATAAGCACGGCGCCTCACCGAGACACAGGCCACCATAAGCACGGTGCCTCACCAAGACACAGGCCATCATAAGCACGGCGCCTCACCGAGACACAGGCTATCTCTATCAGGGGTTCTTTACTGCTTTGGAAGCGCCGTGTACAGATAATACACTAAAGGAAGAGATATGTTGTACTCTGACGTCATGATGGCGTCCTACTACTCACTCAGACACTGGCGTCCTACTACTCACTCAGACACTGGAATCCCACTACTCACTCAGACACACTCAGACACACTCAGACACACTCAGACACACTCAGACTCACTCAGACACTACTCACCCAGACACTGGCGTCCTACTACTCACTCAGACACTACTCACCCAGACACTACTCACTCAGACACTGGCGTCCTACTACTCACTCAGACTCACTCAGACGCTACTCTCAGACACTACTCTCAGACACTACTCACTCAGACACTACTCACTCAGACACTACTCTCAGACACTACTCACTCAGACACTGGCCATCGCTCCCAGGGGTTCTTCTCCAGGTGACTGGCTTCTCTTCTTCTCCACTCGGCGTCCTTAGCTCTCCGTTCTTCCTCCAGCCGTCTCTCTTCCTCCTCCCTTTTCTGTCTCTCCTCCGTCATTCTCCTCTCTTCCTGTGATTTCCTCTCCCTCTCTATCTTAGATCGTAGTTCTATCTCCTCTTGTATCCTGTAACATTAACAAGTTATGTTAAAATTGAAAGTTGATAAAACGGTGGTGATTCCATATTGCAATACAGTATTCGATAGTCTAGTAGAGTGAAGAAGTAAACCGTTTTAGATGGTACAGTTGTATCGTTCCGTCATAATTGTTTCCCTACACCTCAACAAGAATGTGATTATTTTACAGTCACCGTCGGTAAATGGAATATATACGTGACATGTTACACGAATAACATACAATCCTATGGTTTGTTGACTTCGTGTACGACATAACCATGGTTACCTGCCGGCTTCCTGTCGAGCTCTGTCGGCTGCGATCTGCGCATGCACGGCGGTGCTCTCAGTTTCCGCAGACAATCGGACGGCGTCTGCAACTTCCGCGTTTGCTTTAGCGACGGCTGCGTTTAGCGCAGAGAGTTTCTGAATCAGTTCTTTCTCTTCCACCGTCTGTAGTTCTTCATCTGAAACCAGAACGTACACCTATACAGTAGGCCTACTATACTTCATCTACACACCACCAGAGTAACGCACACCCTTTGAACCCCGGCCTCCCGCATAGAACTTACCGCCACCTCGGGAATTAGTAATATATATTTTAACTAGAATCTTCATATGGAAGTCAAAACCTGTTCGTGAATGATTACATACACCTGCTTGGTTTCGTCGCTGATTTCATTACTAATTCAATAGCACCGCATTAGCCTTTGCTAGTATTTACTGGGTGCGATGATCGCCACTTCATAGATCCACATACATTGGAGGAACAACGGTGTGAACAACCATACCTTATGTAGAATCGCAGACAATACGACATTATGAAAATAAGTTAAATCATACATTAACTGTGAACATGGGAACACATACGACATACCAACTTAGTAGCAGCTCCGCAGATGGCGGGTATGGTTCTGAATGTGTCGACAGACAGGTGCGACTGTACTAGCAAAAGTAAGGCATTACTGAATGTGTATATTTCAATAGTGAAGTGGTTCCATTGAAATGCACTGACCCAGGAAATAAATATCTATAGTATCAATCGTACCAAATAATTCCAAGTAGTATTAGGTTCCTTGAGGCGATATTCTATGTGTGTGGTTGGTTTAACTCTTTTCATGCTAGATTCGGTACAGGCACGGCTTTTTATGGCATCTCTGGTTGCTCTCAGCGTGGAGAGGGTTAACGTAAAGTTACCATAGAGCTGAGGTAACTAAGGTAACGGCTTCTCTTGTACACGCAGATAAACAGCAGCACGGACCATAACAGGGTACTTAATACTCCACCCGTATACTGATGTTACACCCACGTGTGGCATTATGCAAATACACAATGCAGAAGATATATTAGCGGTAAATTCATGAGACTATTCATAAAGAATATTCAGCAGTAAATAGACTATCATACGAAATGTATGCAAATGTATAGGTTTTAAAGGCTGGATTTCCGTTTGTTTGAATATTCAGGCTATTGAATGGATTAATATAGCGGGGATACGTTATAGCATCGCAATAGTTGTGAACACTTCCCTTCATACATTTGGCTTTTATATACTGAGGTTACATCGATCCAGTATTAATTCCACCAGTCGATCCGAATATTTATGAAAACACATAAAACTAAAAATGAAATCTGTAATAATACCATGCTGAGTTACTATTTATTAGTTTTATTAGGAATTGATAAATATGTATGCTATCGCTTTCAGTGGGATACCTCAGATCCAAATACTGATGCATAATATGGCCATTGTCAAAAGCTGTCTTATAATGTTATTATCTTGTGTAACAATTGGTGAGACAATAATAAACCATTTCTCTCCGTATAAATGATATTGTATGTTCATGAACTTTGAAAACAACTTATGCGAAAAGGTAGTAGGGCCTATACAGAAATGCTAAAAACAATCTGTATTTACCTGGACATTGCCGTCCACCGCTTGACCACTGGAACTACACCTCCCTGACTCGGACTCTCACACAGGTATCCTGCCCAGTGTCCAGACTGCCCACACCCAACTAGTACTATGGTCCGAGAGTCTATAGATATCATACATGTGAGATTTCACTCCATTCACTTTCATTTCTTCCCACGTCGTTTATCTCCCTTTGACGTGTTGAGTAGGTTACTCTATGTTGTACTATATACACACGGCATACTTTTGACTTCCATTAAGTATTAAACTGGTAACGCAGAACTGTTCAGACTATATTGCTTCGCTCTTGTAATTAATACAAGCAACCAGACGTAATTATCTTACTTAACTTTAATATTTTGAGATGCCAATATTTCTCGCATGCAGTCAGTTTTCAAACACCTAAAGAAACAAGTCAATATATTACTGTCACTAGATTACTGCTTATTCTTTGTAAAAGAAAAAATGTAAAAGAAAAACATCATCAAATTTCTTTTCAATACCTAAACTGTTCATATCGACCAGCGGCCATGAGAGAGAGTGTTCTGGGTCAAGGGTGACGACTAACTGTTTCATGATAACTTAATTGTAGCTCGTAAATTATTCACTGAATGGCAGTTGTTGTGTGGAAAGGCTTACGGTGATGTATTGTGTTCGGTACACTGTAAGTTATCGTCAGCTACCAGAGAAAGTGATTAAAGCATGAATAACGGAGTTGTAGGAGTTTGATTGAAGGCTTCAAAGGTTCTACTATGCTTCTCATTGGGCAACTGCACACTTTGTACTTTCTCAGTACTTCTCAAGAGTTTGACAAAACGTCATCTGCCACGGCACAGACATTGATATACACCACCAAGGTACACGCATATGATACATACGGTACATACATGGTACGCACGGTATACACATTCACATGAACATTGTAATGTATTCACTGTTTACCCGAAATCAGCAGACATTACTCTGTTGATTAGGGATGGTGGAATTCATTCTACACTGGAGGCGGACATCGTCTGGACTGAGAGAGGTGTGTACAACTATCTGTATGTCAATAACTGTTATACTAGAATACAACAGTTAGAACACAGTGAGAACACAGTGAGAACACAATGAGAACACAATGAGAACACAATGAGAACACTGTGAGAACACAGCACTCGGCGGAAGTGAATATGGCTACTAATTGCATGATTCCGCTGTTCAGGAATGAATATCACTAGTCTTGACTTTCAGCACCATATTACACCAAAGACAGAAATATTATGGTCCGTCAACATTTGGCTTCAGAATCAAGGGTGCACATGTCGATTTCAATGGCAGGGTAATAATATGCACGTTATTAACATATAACTAAACTGTAAGATTCATTAGTCACATACTTGTACATAGTCCTCTGACGTTCACTGTACGAGTGGCACCGAGCTACAGCGAGCTACAGCGAGCTACAGCCTACAGATCTGGACAGACGTCGTGCTCAAGGTTCATGCTGAATATCCCCCAGATGAAAGCATGCTATAAAGGCCAGCCTGTTCATAGTGTTGATGGCCGGATTACAACAAACTTTGGTCTGCGTGTGTGTTATATTACCACGTGGTTGTACAGTCCTACAGTTGACAGCCACACCGACACGTCACCTGATGGCTGTAAACTGCCAACATTCACCTGGGCACCAATAGCTTTCTATACTACTACATAAATACACATAGGCATAGCCCAGGTTTCTATACTACTACACACAGCCACACCACACTGGTCAATGTGTACCTTACTTGACGAATAATCTCCATTCATGGTCCATTTAGGGTTCACAATGGCCATTTTCCTTGTATATTTCTAAAGTTTCAAGTACAAATGTTATTTATATGTTTACCTGTAACTATGGTAACAGTATCTATGACAACTATTCAGAGACTTCTGAGGAATGTCCACAACTACATTCAACTGCGGACAGCTGCAGTCTAAGAATGCCAACTTTTCAGAGAATACTTTATGAGTGGTTTTGTTACTTCCTGCGTACATTGTCATTGATTGACGGCATTAACACAAGTCTCTAGTATATAGTGGACACAACAGGGAACTAGACACACTACACCTCCCTGTTATACTGGGCACTCTAGTCTATAGTGCACCCTCAGCAGACGCTACAGAAAGTAAATATGCAGAAGTTAGAAACGCCCCTACTAACACTCTAACACTCATATATTTTTGCGAAAGTTAATTTTTAGAATATAATGATTTAGAAATGATTGTGATAAAACACACCGGAAGCGACCCGAATAGATGGATGAGATGGGAGTATCCTTTACATGTTGTGTGGTCTTAGCCAATAGGTACACTGTATACCAGATCCTAACCATGATACCACCAAGTATATATGACACCTATGTTACCTAATGGAGGTGTACCATGCTCTCGGTCAATATACCAAGGTTCCTTTGCGCAAATACCAATGCGATTATATTGTAATTACGAATCATAAAGACAAAGCAATGACGGATTTAGAAAGGATTGTTTGGGTATCTAGAACTATCTCCAGACTGTACCGCGGCGGCTTCTGTGTGAAGCGTCATGTCTGAGAGACTGAGATGGTGGAGGTTATTCAGGTCGCTGTTATGTACCAAGTAATGCTGTTAATCACGCCTGGAGGTATTGGCGGCACCGGAAACAGCTGGTTGTCACGACACAGACAGTACCTATTTCATGTCGGCCTAGTTGTCAGGCTGTCACGTGCATTCCTTCGTCATGGCGCCTGGTAGTAAATAACTACACATGGCGTATTATACACATGTGAAATCACGGATGTTATCGACATATGATATTAATATACTATTAGTTAATTATTATCAATTCAACATTAATCACAGGCTTTTAGAATTAGTTTCAGGGTCTAAGCAACGGCGACATCTTGTATCTAGGATAGTTTGAAAAGCCACCAGCTGGATGTTGGCATTCAACACAGATATCGTAACTAGGACATTGTAAATTTGGCATTAACATGAGGACAGGTGGTAACTTCCCTGCCAGTGTCCCACTGAGAACTTGGAATGCCTGTTGCATGTCAGAGCAATGTTGAAGGTACTAGTAATCCGGTACTAGTAATCCGGTACTAGTAATCCGGTACTAGTAATCCGGTACTAGTAATTCGGTACTAGTAATCCGGTACTAGTAATCCAGTACTAGTAATCCGGTACTAGTAATCCAGTACTAGTAATCCGACGTAAAATGTCTTGAGAATTAAATGTTTTAACCAGATTATCCACAGCGCGTGCTATCCTAACAAACCATCACTACAGTGTCGTTGTAAGATCCAGTTTGATACCTTGTCTTTCATGGCAACCTTCCAATCGATAAAATAGCATTCACCAAGTAAAATAATGTCACGGAAACGACTTGGCGTTTTGCGATCGTGTAAGTATTGCCAAGACTACAAGACTTGCAGTGGAAGCGACGCTGTGACTCCCAGAGTACAACCAAGGACATCAAAGTCTCCACGCGTGTGCTATTCGGGTCATAGTCGGCATTGTGACAAAATGACATAGCAATTCAGATCGTAAATGGTGAAAAAAACGTTGATAATGGTTCGTCACTTGGCGCTAACTGACCCGTGGCGCACTTTCCTATGCCTTTTATGCCAGCTAATTGGGGCGATATAACCAGCTGATAACTTTATATTCGTGATCGACTGCCGCCATGGTCAGCGTCAGATGATATCGATAGCTTTCTGATTAGTGTTCAATCACACCCCAGACGCTGAGATTGAAAATCATTATGGGCAACGTGCGTGGTGACGCCTTACTATTGCATTGTCGAGCGCAGGGCGCATTACAGCCAAGAGCGTAATAAAATCATTTCCGGATTACGAAGACTATTTAGATTTGATAGCAGTTGATATCGTTAGGTTATTGAATTTTGTATCGTGGCCAAATGTACCTGTCGAAATATAAGCGTACACCAGATAATTAAAAAAACGGCAATAGTTAGCAAATGACGCCTAATGCCAGACGAGGATTAGGCTGTGTATTGTGAGCAATAGCCACATGCACGCATATAGCATGGCAGGTAATCGCCCGAGTTCGACAAGCAATGATGAAGTAATTGTTCCTCTAACCAGTTATATCATATTAGAGCGCCACATTGATTCTGCACGCATCGTGTGTGGGCGACTGAGAGAATACCAGAACACTCATGCCAGTCAATGTAATAACTAATTGGCGGGTATATTAACGTGAATAGCGATGGTGAATAGATTGGTATGTGTAGCTGTTGGGTGTAGCATTTTTTTTTGACTAGTGGTGCAGCTGTTTGTTGGACTAGAGGTGTAGCTGTGGAGAATGGGTATAGCTGTTGGACTAGGGTGTAGCTTTTGGACTAGATGTGTAGCTGTGGATAATGGGTGTAGCTATTGAGCTAGGGTTGTAGCTATTGGACTAGGGGTATAGCTGTGGAGAATGGTTATAGTAACATCTAGATTGAATTATCAACTGGTTTCTTCTTGAGTGTCGGTATTCGGCCTGGTCACAACAGACAAAACCAAAGACCATTGGATTCTGAGAGCTTTTAGAAATTCGTTCAAGATATTTGAAACGTCCGAGAATTGCTCTTATCGGTGTAGATACATCTCTGACTAAGCATTGGGTGAGGCGGATATTAAATCATGGTTCCAAGAACAATTCCGATAACTGTTGTGTGCTCTGGGGTTAGTAGGATATAAGTAAATGTTGGTAGAAACATAAACATGCCAATCAGTACATACATTGACCATTTCTTTGATAACGGTGTATGCTATTTATCAGATACTGTATATATTGTTCTATAAGCTACAGGACTAGCGTATCGTGTTGTAATGCATAGTAAAAGGCCTGTTAGATATGCGATTGACACACACTGATATAAAGGGCGCCATTTGTTATAAGAACTAAGATTGCGAAATCATGCGTACTCTACTTGCCATTAAAATTGACCTCTAGAACTCATTGAAACACTCATCCAGGGTTCATACTTGTGAACCCTTGAACTCGCCCAAACACCTCCTATACTGAGGTTATCGGCGTGTTTGATTAGACGTTCTTCCACTTGAAGTAATCTATATTGGCTGCACAGATAACGTTTCAGGTAGTGACATTTTATTACCGTGACGTCAGCTCAAATGTCCAGCTATACACTCTATAGCTAATGTCTAGCGGTGCATGTTGTCTGGCTAAGACTGTCAGCGATGTAATATTGCATGGTCACAGTCTCGATACAAGAACTGGATGATGGCCATCCTGTGACCGCTGTCAATGATACGCATCTATCCCACTTCCGGTACCTGTCATACCGCTATACTCAACGAAATAAATTCTGGCCAAATAATATTCGTGGACACATAAATTTAGATTTATATTATTTTAACAACGAAGAGTTTCCAAACGTCTACTGCGGGATCCAGGTATTCTCCAAGAACTTGCAGAGACATTGGAAGAAGAATGACACGTGACCAGATTCCTTAAATTGATTCCCTACGTACTGTATCTGTTGGTCGTTAATTAATTCTGTTGTCTATTGTTTACTGGTGTTCGAATACAACGAACATTATATCTGGAAACGACCTCGGCTTTGGAGAGGATAGGTGATCAAAGGAATCAACATCGAGACTAAACCTGAAAATACGCTCATAGACATCACTTAAATACCTCTCAACTCCATTACATGTGAGGTATTCCACCCAAGCTGTGACGGCAGTAGTCCAGGTTTTAGAAGGTTTGAATTCACACTGCAATCTCATTCTAACGGGTACCCATCCCTTTCTGGGCGAACACGGCCATTAGCAATATTGCCATAGTAACGCACGGCACCAAGCATCATCATACTACTGTTAGTGCTTTGGTATAGCTGCTGCAGTTACTGCAACTACTGATGTTACTGCTGATGTATCTACGGTTGTGACTGATGCTGCTGATGTATCTACTGCTGTGACTGATGCTGCTGATGTATCTACTGTTGTGACTGATGCTGCTGATGCATCTGTCGTGACTGATGCTGCTGATGTATCTACGGTTGTGACTGATGCTGCTGATGTATATACTGCTGTGACTGATGCTGCTGATGTATCTACTGCTATGACTGATGCCACTGCTGCTACCCACCTGTCTGGAGCTGGACGGCCTGCCTGGTGACGCTGAGGTGGATGTTCTCCTTCACCGTCCTCATCTTCAGGCGGAGGTCCTCCAGCTGTCTCTGTGAGTCGTACGTGTAGGACTTGAACTCGTCTATGGTGGCCGACACGACTGACACGACGGAGATGAGGTCGTCCACCGGGTATTCCGCGTCCACCTCCTGGTACCGGGGGTCTGAGAACATATCCACGAAGTCGCTGATACTGCTGTTGAATGACCGGATGTCGAAGTTCTCGTTGTACTTCCGCCTGTACGGCGTCACGCGTCCGGGCTCGTCATCTACTGTCATACTGACGTCGGAAGCTGGACGCTCTTCCGGTACCGAGGCGCCGTCTTCCGTGTCCATCTTGTCGTCGTTGCTCGGGGCCAGAAGGATTCGCTCTTCGCCATTCTGCAGGACAGGGTCGTCGTCGGGGAGAGGAGCTTGCTGTCCATTCTCAGCCGGCGGGTCTCTGTTGTCGAGATTATCTGGTTCTTGTGGTGCAGCCGGTTCCTGCTCGCTTTCTGGTTTGGTGACGGTCTTGGTCTTGGTCTGTGTCGGTCTGCGAGAATGTCCGTGTTGAGACGAGCCTGGTTTACCTCCCTTGATAGTTCTCTTGTGGTGGTCGTGCTTGTCTCCGGCCATCTTGAATGTGATTTATCAGAACTCGAGTCTTCTGGAAGACGGAATAGATTCACATGTCTGAAATCATACAACGACATAATTAGAATGGTTATTAATAGTACATATTACGCTAGCGTACTGAATCCGAATCCTAATTCGATAGTTATCAAAAGATTCTAGCGTGAACATAGGCATAGGCACGACCGTCAAATGCAATGGTGGCGATCAGTGTAGGATGACGATTCTACGTTATTCATATTTTTCTTCAAAGGAAAGTGCTGACTTCTCGTCCATAACAGCACACATCCTGGGGCCTGTTGTAAATATCTTACAAGGAGTTAATAATAGCATGTTAACGCATACATGTGCCGCCGTGCATATTGTTGTAGTGCAAAACCACTCGAAGCACATCTGGACAGCGGACACGAACACACCCCTCCGCTATTGATCAGTGTCGCCCGTTATGACAGGCTATCTATCTGTCTGCGCTGTGTAGAACCCTTTCTCCTCACACTGTTACTTGTTTTTTCCCTATTAATTTTCGCTACGCCGGTTGGTCGGTGATATGATAGTTCAATAACTACGCAGATTTTGTCTAAGTCTCCCGGGGCTGTCCAATCAGGAAGCTGTCGACAGTAATTGCCGGACATTTCTACCAGCTTAGTCCGTCTGTGTGGGAGATTACCTGCCGTACTCCAAACAGTTGCACGTGCTCCTAGATCAAACACATTTACCTGACATTACTAAAGTTGTTTCTATTATTTGTATCCTGATTAACCAAATCGTGGACCGTTTCCAGAATAATGTACGTATTATACGCGGAGTATAAAAAACAATACACGGTAATAAATATTTAACACAAATTCATATATATATAGACATTACTGTGCAGTTTTCTTTGTAGGTCTAGGGTTGACAGGAATATTGTAATCATAGTTACATAACAGTGTATACACCGTACTAATCAGGCTAATTAGTTTACTAAATTATTAACTTATTCTAAATATATTCAAGATAAATGACTGATAACAAAGTATTACAAACTATAATGAGAGAGATTGAGACACAAGACTTCGCCAACTTGCAGATAACTTGAAAGTATTCATTCGATACAATTGAAAGATCAATAGGACTTCATCATAGATTGATATTCGATCACCAGAACTATTTTACATCCGTCTTGACTATAACAACAGTCATTTCTCGGAATTAGATTTGATCTTTCATATACGCTGGCCTTTGTACTACATTGAAGGGCTTATTCATAGGGAACTTTCTAGTTTCTGGTGTTTATGTCGAGCTGAATGTCGCCAGTGCAACGAGAAACAAATATACAATGGACGACGATAATATCTCATTACTTTTAACTATGCCACCATTATGTTTGAAAAGTCACGTCAGTGTCAAGCCGCTGGGAATGCCACAACTACAAGGAGTGTCCCTCCCGTCGCCGTGGAATGTCCTACCTGTAAGTAGCGACACGAGGCGGTACTTCTATTGAAAGATCTGGATCCAATTCCTGGGTTTATATACTGGTCTGACAATGGCTGCTTTCAATAAAGCGACAGAATATCATGAATGGATGTTTACACTTCTCTCATGAACAACTGTCAGATATTCAGTATAAATAAATAATGCAAGAAGCGCGAATTACTTAATTACGAGTAAAGAAAATGACGGCGAGTATAACTGAGGTACCATATGAATCTGGTAATTCGATGACAGTGAATGAAATCAGAACCATAGCGTTAGAACCATGTGTAGTAATCTCACATCGTAATAGATTGAACACATGCACTCATAGCGGCTGCAAGTGGGTCATCGAATTTCGAAGAGTATCATTTAAAACTAGGAATTCCGGTGATAAGCTAACAG
>JAUTBZ010059439.1:0-18045 GCA_032361785.1 Lepetodrilus galriftensis
TTTTCATTCCATGAAGTATTTACCGAGATAATCTACGAAATAGGGGGGTCAATGCATTTCATGCCAAACTATAGTTTGGTAAGTCACTTGCAAGCTCTTGTGTCTTTAAACATTTGTCTTTTACCTCTACCAGCGATTCTTTTTGTACTAATCTCCCTGGCACAGGCACTGTTCTTTACTATCTATGATCATCTCCAGCATTAACCAGCTATAAGGAAACGTCTTGGTTGGTGCAAGTTCCATCTCTTCAAACTTCAAACCACAAAACAACATCATCAGAATCATTTTTTAAATTATTTTATTGTTTCAAATTACAACTCCATTTATTTGCCAGCCCCTGATAGAAAGAGGTCACATATTTAAGTATGGATGCAACCACACCAAACTGTCACCCCTCTAGTGACCTTTGGTACAGTCCAAAACAAACACCAGAAGTTTCCAAGGTAACTTGTAAGGGTGGACAGCAAAAATGCACAATGGTGTAGTATATAACAAGTTTTAAACTGAGAATCTACAGAAATGAAGCTGCAAGTGTTGCACATACCCTATAACAAAACACTGAGACCAAACATCAAATATGGGCAAAGAAATATCCCCAGATGTTCCCCTTATGTTGAGATTCATAACAGTTGTCAATTTCATATTTTAAATCCAAATTAATTATCGTTTACACTTTTGATACAGTAACAGCTTGCTAGGGTATTAATTGTGCCAACACTTCAATATTTCATAAATATATATTATGGTTAGATAAGCATTAATTTTGTAAGTCTAATTGGATAGAATTTTATTATCAAGATATACCATTGTTTTGTTATGATATCCATGAATTTAAAACGTGTTGCTCCTTCATAGTTTGTCCACGAGTAGGTTTAAAATTAATCTTTAGTAACGATTACATATTGCCAGCAATGTTAAATTAACGTAGTATCTATTTTTTAATAAATACATTACGAATCTATTATCCACTGAAAGGCAAGGTTGGAAAGAATGTCTTCTATCAGCAAAAAAAAAAAGAAGGCATTTCAAAGATGCTCTTGGAACTATGATATTATCATATATATATATATATAATTTGGCTTAATCTACATGTGTGTTCTTTCTTCAAAAATAGACAATAACATCTTACATTTGTAAACCTGGAAGAAACGAGAAGCAATAAATATATGCAAATATATATTTAAAATTTGCATTTATATTAAATGCAGAGAACATTGAGGCACTGTAACCTACAATAATATGGTCATAACTTGACAAATCCAACACCCTCAAATACGAAGCATGTCCATACATGTATCTATATTTGAGAACTGCCTACTCTACTTCCACCATGTTGCTCCCGCAGAGACGCAAGCCGCGACTGACCAAGACACGACCGAATATTCGGTCCAAGAGAGAATCGACTCCCTACCCCTTCGGAATGCTAGATTTCTTGAGTGGAGTTGTAAACTGAAAATATTATTGGCTGTGAATCCGGGAGCAGCAACATGGTGCTATTATGTCTCGTAGCGTATACTCTACTGTACAAAAAAAAAAATATTGGGAAAAAAATAATAACCAGACGTGGTGATAAAATGCACCAACTTTGTGTAAATAGTGCTCAAAAAGTAGAATATCACTTAAAATATGTCTACATGAACACAAAACAAAAATCATATGAAGACTAATTCAAGTAAACCGTGAAGAGCGCACCACATGGCCCACCACGGAGGCAGTTGACAAGGGGAGATAACTGAGGTCTCCTAATTTCTTGTCGCCACAACACAATTCAGGCTGGCAATCTACTCAGGTCTCTTTCGAGCCTGCTCCATATTGGATAATTATGCATTAATGAATACCTTGTTTGCTATGTTGAGAGATGCACGGTGATAATGGGTGAAATATAATACAATATGTCATATGAGCTAACGGTACAAGAAACTGAGAACTGAGTCTTTCACTTGTATCTATCATTAGCCCCTTAGGAAATAAAATATGCAATGTAAATTTAACAGTAAAGCATAACAAATTTCAACAATTTCTAAAAAAAAAAAAGTGATTAAAAACAATTATTGTTTAAAATTCTTAAATAACTTCCGTTTTAAAAATCATAAAACGTGCATTATTCCATGATAAAATATTGCGACTGTCCCACACTGGACAAGTGGAAGACTCAACCTCGCTATAAAATGCTGTGATGCATCACAAACAATCCTCAGTGTAGTGTCACGTCACACTGGACTACACTACAAAGCTCTCCAGTCGACCAGTCACGTGCAAGTCCACGCCTGGATGCTACATTATACACAATGGTCGATACGTCGAACCCCCTGCAGCGTCGCACACACGCAACCTTCGGCACAACATAATCCTTTTTCGAGAGATCCGTTACGTACTCAAGTGTTGCCGTGTTGACGGTAAACTGGCCTGAAGAAGTAATATGTACTTAGCACACAAATATTCAGCACCATTCATCAAAACTGGCTCTTTTTCTTCTTTTTTTAAAAATCTGAGCGACATTATGTCATCACACAGACGGACCGGACAAACTTGGTTTGGTAAATGACATTCAACTAATAATATTATTTTATCTCGAATCATTGATCCCTTCACTGTGGGAGAAGCCGTCGCAAACAAAGGGTGATAACTCTGTACAGATCGTGGGGATCCCTTCCACCGACCGTGCAAGTTTGCCGGTTGTACATTCTCCCGTTCATATGGAGGCAGCCATTTTGTTTGTACCGAGATGGAGTGAACACAACAATAGTCAATAGTCATGGCATCAGTGCTGTCATGGCCGTGGCACAGGATATCTAACAACTGTCAGCTAGGCTGATTGTTTTTGTCTCTGGAACACATCAGATTTGTTTATATGTATAACACTAATGTATAGGCAGGATTCCTGAACACTGTGAAACAACACACACATTCGCATCATCCTTTCACTAGAAAACTGGGAGGAGGGGGGTGTTGTGTTTATGCGGGCAGAGTAGGGGGTGGCATAGTCTGCTAGGGAGGTCCTTGCTCGACCGCGTATCTCGCCCCGAGAGTATCTGCACTTGGTTCTGAGACAGGGGAGACAACCGGTCCCCCGCCCGGCGCTGGATGATGTCCGGCAGAGCCCACGACGGCCGAGGCCAGCGACTCCGATACGCCCATCGTGCTCCGACCGTCTTGCATCAGCTTGGTGATGGTCTCGGACGCTGCAGACATTCCCGCGGCCGCCATCTGACCAAGGTCCAGGCGGTTCTCCTGTCTGTCCGCGATGTGACCCGAGGGCAGGTAGACGTTTGCGTAGGCACCCAGTGACGCGGTGCTGCCTGGCGACAGCCGGTTCACACTAGCTGCTGCCCCCATGTGCCCCATCAAGGCAGTACTACCTGCAAGACAACGATGGGCTCAGATTCAAGACAATGATGGGCTCAAGATTCAATACTAGAAACTTATAAACAAAACTCACAACAAAATAATATATAAATAAAAATATAATAGTTCCTGGACTATGTTTCACAGAAGGGCTACGCTGTAGTCTGGGTTTAAATCAGGACGTACACCATACTATGTACTATAGCAGGAAATGACGTAAACCTCGATTTATGCCCGGACTACCATATGACCCTTTCATGACACACAAGCCTGGAAAAAATGCTGAACACGATGTGATGAAAAGCTGAACACCCAATAATGATGAGAATGATAACAAGCATTACTGTTGAAACGAATGAAAAGTCGTAAATTGATAAATTAACAATTATAAATAATAGATAAAGATTTACCAACTGTTACTTTATTAAACAAAAAAGGGTTTCTGAAAGGATGCACATGCACAATCCTACGCAGCAACTAAAAACACAGAGCTTAACTACCCCGATACCGCTGATGGAAGAATCATCAAAATGATGCAAACATTATCGTCTCTTTCGCTCATGCCACCATCACAGTGTTAAATTAGTAAGTGTAAATGTTAGTTTCAGGGTTGCTTTTCTTTTCATCGCAGAGGCTTGTTTGCGTTCTTCGACAAAAAAGCAGAAACTGGACATGCAGTATCAACACTATGTGAAGAAACTAAGACTACGAGATTCACAACGACGGGAGTGGACAGATTTGAAAGGAAGAGGATGCAGTCAAGAGTGTCGAAAAGTTTTTGTGAGTCTCGGAAAGCGTAACACGACCAAGAGGCACTCGTCGTCGTTTTATCCGGAGACAACGCAACTCAATTAGTAGTACAACATCCAGGGAGCTGAGAATGGTGTTAGTCGACAGGCAGGAGGTGGTCAGAACAATATGGATGCAGGTCTAGCACTACGACTACACTTAAACTTACTGGCTCTGAAAGTCTTCACCATCTCCTAATGAGGATAACGAATGCATCATTTTGTGTAGTGAATCTGCAAGGAAAAGGTCACACATGTGTGCTGATGGAATTGATGCGATTTCACACACCCCACGACTTCACCAATGATCGATGGACAACGTTAAAGCAACACTGTCCCACTGGCTTGCAACTTTTGTCAGAAAGTTCTAATATCTCGATTAGTGCATGCTATTTAACAGTTTTATGGCTGAAGGCAAAAGGAGCATGCCATGAACAGAAATATTCATGCCAGGCATCTCTGGTTGCCCTCAGAGTTAAAATCAAAATTATTAATTTTTTCTTTTTGTTGCCAGTTGGTGGACAGTGTTGCTTTAATGCTGATGGAGGTTTGCCCCACATACCACATGCGAGTGCAGGCACATAGGTGACATATGTTCAGCAAGGAAGTGTGGAAAATAAATGTCATGATCAAAATATATCTACATCCTTGTCAAATTGAAATGTTTGTGATAAACAAATTCTTCAAATAATATTTCTACATACATTCATTTTTGCTAAAATATTTGCGGTAAACAAATCCTTCAAACATTGCTTTTACAATTGCATTAATCTTTGTAAGGAAACAGTTATTAAATGTTTTAAAAAATATAATAATATTACATCTTACTTTCACTAGTTTATCTAAAGAGGAAAACACTACCGTTATTTGAATTATTACTGTTAAGAGACTGGATATGCCAAAGTGTAGGTACTGCTGAATTACGATTATTGAAGATGAACCATGTGGCAAATAACGCCAATATTGAGCTCCCGATTGGTTCAATCAGTCCCATAAAAAAAATATATAATTTCCGCACAATTTCTATTTTTAACCACAAAAATCCCTTCCAGACCCCATCATGCAATTTCCCCTCCTTGTGTTGAACAAAACGAGCCTAGAGATAATCAAATAATACAGCCGTTCCCAAGCCACAAGTCATGACAAGATTCAAGTCTTACCTGCTTGTGCTGTTGACCTGTGGCAAGAATGAACTCTACATTAAGGGATGTAACTCAACCAAAACACAAGCAGCAGAAGCAAGACGACGGTTCCGTAGCTTACCTGCCAAAGCAGCTTGTTGTGCGATGTCGTCGGCATTTAGACGACCTGGCATGTCGTCCGACTTCTCCTCTTCACGACGTTTCAAGCACGCTGCTTTCGGATTTAGGTTGCGTTCTGGAAATAACACGATTTTTGTATAAACTTTGTGCCACTGGCTATTTCCATCGAACATATAATATGACACGGAAACGTATCTCCAACGAACTAATCTTAATTTCAAACTAAGACAGCCTGAAAAATGTAATTTATTTTATTTGAGCTTACTATACAATCAAGAAAACATTATCATAATGCTGTCTATAATGATTCTTCTAAATTTAAAAGCAATTATTCCCAGAATCTCAAGACAAAAGACGCAAGTAAACATCAGATTATACAAAATATTTGTTATCGAATTGTTATCGTGCATCGCTGCAGGAGCTTTACATCACAGCGGGAATCTTTCACCCATACGTGACGATTAACCCTCTCCCTGCTGAAGGCGAGTTAACTTGCCCGATCACATGCAGAAATGAAACACGTTGATTTTATTCAGCAGTGATTTTATTTATCAATAATTGAGATTTTACTTTAAAATATTAAGTAAACAGAAGTACGCAGTGAGTGAATTATTGTTTTATAATTTTACGTCACAGCGGGAATCTTTCACCCATACGTGACAGAAGTACGAAAACAAGAGAGAAGGAAATAGAAGTAAAGAAACATCTCCAGAGCGACTACCTCTGACTTGCTGTTCGAGGGACGTGATGACGTTGACGGCCTGCTGTAGTATCATCAGTTTGGTCAAGGGTTGACTGGACGTGCAGTGGATGGTCACCATCTGACCCAATTCCTTGAACGCTTCATTAATGTCGCGTACCCGCACCCTGGAAATCAAAATGTCTGTCCGTGAAGAGAAACGTAAGACACACTCTCTGAGGAGGAGTCCAATATGAAGACCCCCCCACTAACATTTTGAAAGCATTTGGAATCCAGCGGGGATGATGAATGGAGTTGTTTCCATCGATGAATTAAAATGATGTGACGATATCGCAGATGAGTAGGATTATTAATATTCGATGTCTGCATGATTCCAAGTTCTTTCAAAACATTGAACATTTACAAGAACATATTGATAGAAAAAAGTCCATGTTCATCTCATAAAATGTGTCTGTATGACTGAATATAGTTTGTTGGTTTTATTACATTTCTGATAATGTCTGTGTTAATATATTCATGTGTACTATTATCAACTTTCTTTCACATTTAATTATTACAATTTCAGATAATTTCGGTAAAAGTTATGTTGATTTATTTATTTTTATTGGTTAATCATAATGAATATTTGATAAATAAAATATTATCTATATCGGACATTAAATGTTAAAGTACTTACTGTATTCGACGTAATAAGCACCACATATGCATAACTACTCCCCATAATACTAATACTACAATACATGTCCATGTAAATTTCACGGGAGAAATAAAATACATGTGTTGAATGACAATAAGCAAGCACAAAACATCAGCGTAGAACAAGTTTTCCAATGCATGCTCGTGCAACATTCTTCAATAATCATGGTAAGATAGATCGTATAAATGAACCATAACTTAAAATATATTGAAACAATTAACCCTCTCCATGCTGTAAGCAACACGACATGCCCTAAAGAGCAGTGCCTGTGCCTAATCCAGTAGGGAGAGTGTTAATGTCCTATAATTTTGCTTTCAACGTGAAAATTCCCCAATATTCTTTTCTTTTTACCCTTTTGAAAAAATGTCGTAACTAAAAGAAAATAATAAATCTACTCCAGTGTGAATCGCATAAAAACATTGTAGTGTGAATCGCATAAAAGCTTCGTAATCTTTGCATACGCGCGTCGCCCCCAAACCTATTTCTTTGAGAAACGTCTCCTGTTAGTGGTTACCACGTCGAATACGGTACGTCTTCTTTACATTGGTCTCTCAGTGAGCGTGTGGCCGCTGGTACATACCTCTCTCTTGCATTGTTAGCTTGTCTTCTTATTGCTGGCTGTACGTACCTCTCGCGTGCGTTGTTAGCCTGCCTCCTCAGACGTTCTCGCTCTTGTTTTCCCTCAGGACTCTCATCTTCATCACTGGAAGGCATGTAGTAACCATAAATATACATTTCCAAAATGTTGGGAAAGTATGTGCGTGCATGCGCGTGTGTTTGTGATGAACTACCATAATTGTCCTAATAATTCGAACAGGAGAAAATAAATAAATTTGTAGCTGTTATTTTTAAATCAGTGTTAAATCAGTGTTCGTTTAATTTGAAAATTAAAATGGTCATGTTCATATTGTTAGCGTCAGAACAAATTTATTTTCGACAATTAATTTAGGTGTTAGAGGGTTCGAATTATTAGGGTAATTATGGTATGTTATCAATCAATTTTAGTGAAGCTTCAATCGCCCGAAAATATTACGTAAATAACATAATACTAATGTAAATAAAATAAGTAAATATGACCAACATAATTCTGCCAATTGAAACATGCCACCCTAGACAATCTTGTTGAATGCTGGCGGTGAGTGTATAATGTCACGTGGAAATCTTTCACCCATTTGCGACGATAATGCTAGTGTTAAAAGCAAAAGCAAGGTATTCAGCCATTTGAAACATGCCACCTGGTAGATTGTGTTTATTTTATTAATATGCAATACATAACTGGCCACTACTCAAAATCAACCACTGGTAGCGGTAGCTCCACTTAAGGCTGCAACGGTTTAGTGAACACGTTTCGTATCACAGCTATTAAATTTGATTTTGAAAAGGTTATCTTTCATAGCATGCCAACATGCTTGTGGGTTGCGATATTCAATGAAGAACAAACAATAAGCATAAGTATCTGTGATATCCTTTGCAAATTCTAAACACCGTCTCTAACTCCCAAATCTAAAATATTTATCTGTTCCCCAATTTAAAAAGAAAGAAAAGTTTTTAATCCTTCATATTTCCCAAGTTTGTTTAGTATTTAATTGTTTGGTGGGCAACATTCCATAAAATATCGATTTTAAAGGTGCTTCCTAATATTTGTAGACAACAACAAAATGGAATATATCTGGGATATGTTTTTTGCAATTTTGCATCTTAATTTAACAATAAATGTTGTATATCCAAAATATAAACGTTGAAATTCAAGTAATATTTCAGCTTTATATTAAATATTTTTTCTAATATATTTCCATAACGCGTAGTGTTTGACTACAAAAATTCAGCTCTCAACCCTGCTGTTGTTTCATAAACGACAGTTATTTGGGGATTTGAGTGAAGAATTAGAAATTGAAATGTAGAATAGGCTATGCTCACCCCTCATCTAAGTCTTGCATGTCGTCCCTGAATATGACATAGTAATACATAGATAATTATTTCATACATTTTATGACGGGCAACCAACATAACAGAATAGAAAAATATCACATCTTTGAGATTGCAATGAATGCCTCAATTATTGAAAATTAAAACTACTTTTAAGTTCTGCATCAAATCTTCAAAAATATTATATTGGTAATTTAAATTTACTTTCTCTTGAAAAACCGTTGCAGTCTTAGAAGCAACCTTTAAGAAATGCAGTCTTAGAAGCAACCTTTAAGAAATTCTTAAGTATATATATTTTTTAACATGTACCAAAAAGATTGATACACTGATAGACATGAAACATGATGGACACACTGATAGAGACATGAAACATGAAACATAAACAGACAAATAAAGAGAGACGGGGTGAGTGAGTATGGAGTTTAACGTCGCTGCGGGAATCAGATAGACGGAGAGAAATATGGTGACATATGCAAAGGAAAACAGACACAAGTGAAATATGCACATGGAAAGACAGAAGACAAAAAGACAGAAAGAATTGACAGAAACAGACAGCATGCTATGATTGGACTCAAAGCATCAGTAAAGTTTCAGGCCGACTTTTTCCGGCTCGCGTCCAACCATAGACAGATGTCACATGGACGAAAGACTGTCATTACCTCCCAAGCTAGTTCAGATCAAGACTAAGAAAACTACGGTATTATCTTTGGATGTCAAACCATCAGATCATGTTTGAAGTTGGGCCACTTTGATAATGATCCAATTCCATAACCGAATGGACTTCGGAGACAAATAGATCAGTACAATAGCGTGGCACAATTAGCCAAATTATTTACTTTTTAAAATTAAATAATTTTTGCTTCGTTTTTGTTTTTGTTAAATGGGGTTTAGTGTCGCTTTCTAGATTCTTTCACTAATATCACAATTTGTTTTAATAAAAAGAACTGGGAACGAGAATGATGACAGAAACTACTGGAAAGATAGGGTATACAGATGGAGACGAGCAGAGTACATGTATGTTGAATACTTACATGCTGTCATCTTTAGACCTGGACCTTTTAGGGGGTGGGTGAGAGTCCTGTGAAACAGTGGAGTTTGACGAAGCTTTTGTTGATGATTTTGGCATAGGATCTGACTTGTCCTCTGGTTCATTGTTTTTCTCAGCATGTTCTACCTTGATTGGACCATCTGTGTTTAACTCTGGAGGTGGCTCGCTTCGTAGATCTGAAAATTGAGATACTGGATTAGAAAAGCAAAAAGAAATTGATTTTGTATTTGTTTTTAAATTAATTTTGATTTACATCCATTAGTTCATGTATGAATCTTAAAAATTCCTTTTGATTAACTTCACAAAAACTAAAGACATGTATTCAAATAATAAAATGTCAAATACAATAATATGGCAGACATTAAGATAACATTTTACCTACAGTATTGGATAGGATAGATGTCTTTACCATACGAGAGATAACTGGGTGATCTTTTGACATATTTAATTAGGATGAGAGAGAAATAACTGAATTTCTAATAAATTTGGACTGAAATAACTGAATTTCTAAGAACATTTGAAAACAACTGCATTACTTACTTTCATATGTTTTTGGCGGGTCTTGAGATGAGGATGAAAGACCGCTCTGACTTCTGTTTTCACCGACAGACGGGTGACTTCCCTGTAAAGCAGAAGAACAAGAATGTACTAAGTATAAAATGAATTCATGATTCAATACACCGGTTCTCAGCCATCGGTGGAGATATTAATAAGTAAATAATAAAATATTCTCAAAATAAACATCAGTCTTTCAACATTCCAATAAGATGCATCAGTACCGTTCAAATACCAATATATTCCACAAGAAATACAAAATAATATTCGCAAATTAGAAACGATAATTTGGTCTCGGTAAAATATGTCATCTGATAATCATTATCTAAATGCCGAAGCATAGTTTGAATGGAGCACATTTCCCAAGTATTGCAACAATTAATCTCTAAATAGTTTGTTTTCTTCACGCCTCAAAAGCTCCAAACTTGTAATTTATTTTGTGACCTTTTTGCCGAGAACAAGCAAACCTCTCCAAATTCAGAAAAGCTGGGCCGGTCGTGTTTTTATTTCCTCCCCAGATGTTTATACAACCCTTCAATTAACACTATGTGAACAACCAACACCTTCCCACCTCTTCTGGTTTTATTTAACTCGGCTAAAGTGTCTGTCAATATAAACAAGGGGGGATAACTCCATATTATATCAGCTGCTGCCAACAGGTGGCACTGACGAGAAGCAATGACTGACAACTGGGTAAACAGGAATATTAAGCAATAAGTGAGTTTACTTAGTTCGCAGTTGGTGTATTGGCCTCAACCAGCTAGGAAAATAAACAGCGGTATGATCCACCATGATGGTCAATGATAACTTCGCAATGGGTTCCATCCAAGTCGGATGCAACAGACTTGATTTAGCGTACATTAATTCAATGTTGAATCTCGCGATTCAACGAACATGTTCCACAATGGATTAGATTTGTAATTAGATTATTTAAATATTGAAATGAATTATAATCAGGATGCCGCTAGAAATCAATAATTAATAGTAGTATATTTTTAAATATCAATATTATTAAGTTGATTGATTTCAACGCCTTTGTACATCAGTGCAAACATATTTCACCCATATGCAACAAAGTATTTTGGGGATATCTTTAACTATCAATAATTAAATATTAATCTGTTATAGGCAGGCATGTTTGAAATTTAAAAAATGCACAACTTTAATTTGAAATTAAATGAAGCAAGAATATGGTGAGTGAGTGAATATGGAGTTTAACATCGCTGCGGGAATCTTTCACCCATTTGCAACGAGCAAGAATATGGAGAAGTACTGGTAGACAACATGGCCAAATTCATTTTCTGAACTGGTAAATACATTTAGCAAACAAAAGTTTCTTCTATCATGTCTATTGGCGCTCCACCTTATGCAAATGATCACCCTTCTATGAATACCAATGTTGCCCTATTTACAGATAAGACAATACATTCTAGGACTTGTCGCATAATGACAAGAAACATGCCCAATAGAAGAATTATTTTGGTTAGTATATACATTTTAAAAATATAATCAAATTAGATAAAACTTTGCATCTACACGTGTCCTTAGGTTTGAAATGTCAATTTGATCAAAACCATTACTACATTTTGAAGTTCATCACAAGTATCGAGTGATGCAGCGATGCCTTCGCTGATCTCAACCGAAACCTCAGCTGGGGTCAAACACCTGGATATGCTGAAGCCCATGTAACATGGTAACATAAAAGCCCAGGTAACATTGCCAGATTTCCCCCAGAAGCCTAGGAAGTCTGCCCTCTCAGCAGATGTCTCTCAACAATGGATGGTATAATAATTAGGCCAGAAAAACCAGGCAGCCCGGCATTCCCAGCATTGGTATTGCCGGTAGTGATGTCTACACTGCCGTACCACATGTCCCATCTCTCCACACATTCGTTATCTCCCCTCAGTGAACAACCACCACCAAGACAATACACGATCAACAAATAACCATGTATTATCACGATCCCAAACTTTGACTAAACATGATAACAGGTCTTGACAGATGCGAGATATGATGGATGAATTCGGGAACTCGTCAAGTGAATGCGTTTGGTAAATCCGACATCCTTCCAAACGTTTCCGTATCCAAACGGGTCTTGGAAGATAGAACAAAGCTCCTTGAAATTTACGGTAGTAATCCTTTTAATTAGCCGATCATGGGTAGACGAGATGGAACACTGGCTGAAAGTGAAGACACATACCCAGTAGTTGGGGAAGTACCACGGCTGTTGAGGAGGGTACTGTTGGAGGGAACTTTGTTGTGACGAGTACTGCGACATCGGCGACGCTGACACCTGGGGGTACTGAGGGTCCTGCCCCACACATTTCTTCGGGAACGTCTGTAACGGCGAATACTGCTGCAGCATGGACTGCGACGGCGAACACTTTTGTAAGGAACATGCCTGCAGTGAGTTCTGCTGTGTCCTCTGACTCTGGACATTCTGAAGGTTCTGATCGTGGTGGATCTGCTGGGGGTAGATCTGTCGTCCATACTGCTCCTGCCAGGACGGGCTCGACCCCGCCCAGCCGCCGCACCCCCACGTGTTGGGGTACATCACCGCGGCAACAGCTGTGTTACGCTACACCTGCACCAGGCTAAATACTCCTTACAGCTGCACGCCACACCATGTCCTCCTGACAACTAGTGTTACATTGCATACAGTCTTCCTAACAACTGTCTAACACGGCACGCTGGCTCCCTCTCTCTCTCTCTGTGTCTCTCTCTCTCAGCACAGGCAGGCTATCTCTTACAGTCAACACCCCGGTAGCGAGGGGAGTCTGTTTTGGTGGGTGAGATGATCTCCAAGACAGCGAGAGCCGGCTGCTCTGGCCAAGACACATGCCATACACCGACATCCACGCAATCTGTTTCGCTGTAAGAAGCAATCCACAGACGTGTTGGGAGAAAATCTGCTATAGCACTATTCGGGATCACAGGCTAGTCCTGACAGACTGCAGAGTTGAGTTCGGGCTCTGATGAACACTTGCCAAAAGATGCAACATGTGTGCAAATACTTGAAGCCGGGGCAAAAAGCGTGGCAGCGTACTTCAATGGAACTCCCCTCCTAGCAGGCACTGCCTCTAACGACAGCGCCAGATGCGGTTCGAAGGGGAGCAATTTGGGCGGAAGCTCCAGCTTGAAAAACTCTCCCCAGAATCTGCGATTTTCATTGAATTTTCTTTATTTTCAGTGTACCTTAACACATCTTTCTGTAAAGATCTCAAATCTCTGCATCCAAACTCCAGAGCGGAGAGGAAAACTAATTAATGAGTCAACAAAGTGCGGAAGCCTTCTAGGAGAGTCATTAGGAAGACGGCATTTAGCAAATTATGGAATACTGATGGCACACATCTGTGCAAAACTACTCATTATCATCACCATATGCAACTCTCGTATGCAAAGTTATTTATGGACCCACTGCTGTATGGCTGGTCAGTTATTCCTAAAATTACCCTACAAACTGCTCATTTGGTGACAATTAGGAATGAAAAGGGAACAGCTAATGTATATTTTAAAATAATTTTTATGGTTACTTTTCGTTTTAAGCTGTTAAACATCGTAATTTAATTTCATATTTGGTCTACGTAATAACTGAAAACTGGAATTCTTTTCCAGAAATTCTCAGGATTGTTCATACCTACAGAAGTAATTCTTGAAAATATGGCGCACAAATGTGTAGGTTCTGGCAATGTGATCCTACAGCCAATAAATATTGTGATAGACTTGGATAAACCCAGGCTACACCATGTAACAAGTTTGTCTTTCAAATGTTTCCCATATGTTCCCAAAGCAATCAATCATGAAGTACTCGACATCTCACTCATTTACAAAGGAAGCTCCACATTGCAGACAGATCACTTAAAAAGTTGTTAATAAAACTAATCATAAAATACTTGTTTTAGAAAAACATCCAACCATTGATCAACTTCTTTTCTCCTGCAAGTCTATAAAATTTCAAGTTTTGATCTTTTGCTCAATTTTGACTTCTTATGTTCAATTTTGATCTCTTTTGTTTGATCTCTTATGTCTGGTCAGAGAACATTGAATAAGTTTTGATCTCTAATATTCACGTTTGTCATTTTTATTTTTATTTTGTAAATGGGGTTTATGGTGGCATTCAAGATTCATTCACTCGTATTGGTTTAGGGCAGGAGGAAACCTGCAACATCCGTAGCCATAAACAGAGATTCCACATCTTGTAGTGTTTGTTTAATTCGTAAAGCATTTCAAATAGCATATATCCTTTTACTTTTTTTGGGGGGAAGCCATACATTCAATGGATTTGTGTTTTGTACATGAGTATAACATAAATTATCTAATCCGGAAGGTAACGTTATTACACTCGCAAATGTTACCAATAGCGTCGTATAATAAAAATTAAACACAACTTGATTTACACTTGACACGGACATAGATGTCTGGTCCGAGAACGTGGAAAAAAAGTTTTTACCAGAATCTATCAGTTTTCAAGTGAACAATTGAAGTTTGGGAGTATGGCTCACAATAGGTTTGTTGTTGAACAATGTGTTTGTCATTTCTCTCACGCTGTTCAGCGTGCACACACATGGAAACAATGTGACCTTCTGTGGCTGTGCAATCTGGCATTTTCCTGTTTATATATGGGAACATGGTATATAATGCCACCTTCCTATTGGTTCCCAACGTTTGTTTTCTCTCCACTGTCAGTTACAAAATAAACAGCCGACCGGCCAAAACTCAGGCAGGATGGAGCAAAAAGCCTCCTGCCCAATGAAAAACAGATGTGCGCTTCTTGCGATTTGGGATTGTAATTATACGCAGCTGCAGAGACAGGTTCCTCTGCTAAAAGCAAAGTCTGCCTCCCAAGTTCCGTCGGCGGATCTGGATTTAAAATTCCAACCCGCAGAAAAGCTCTGGTAACTCTACCAAACGATTTCTCAACCTATTTTCCTCTTTCGTAACTGCTTCTAACCAGAATGGCCTTTACCCGTCTCTTCGTTTCTTATCGTGCCGCTATCAATCCATTTCAAAGTAATTCCTTTGATAGCATTCCCATGATGCAATGCTCATTTCCCATGCTGCACCGCTGCACGGCAAGGAAAGCGGCGCAATATGAAACACAGATCCTGCAGCTGTGTTGACCATTATTACAATCTCTTCTCGACTCGCAATCCAGCTTCCCCCTCGTTTAAAGTAGATTTCATTGGTTCATGCACAAGAAGGGCGCGCTGAACTGGAGATACATAACCATGCATGTACAATCCACCCTCTTTCTGCAGATTGAATTTTCACCTCGTGTTCCCGTACGAACATCAGTGCATAAAATCTGGTGGCGTTTTTTTGTGTGTTGTTTAATTGATGTTCATGTGAAAAGTATAAAGGCTATATGGCTTTGCTTATCTTTCTGTGTTGTTTTACTGACATTTATGTAAGGAGTAAAAATAATATCATGAAGCTACCAATGTTGAGCAGACGAGGGAAACATAGCCTAACAAAAGACAGTTGTTAGGAAAGTGTGCAGCGGGAAGAACAGAGTCGTACCATATTTCAAATATACTTACCCAATATGTTCTAAGAACAATAAAATACAATGGAAATGGATATGTCGTGTTCCGTAAAATGTTGACGGGCATTTGACCAAAGTGGCGTGTGATGACACGTTGATGTTTCTGTGAAAAGCTGAAGTATTATGGTCATATAATGCTCGTGTTTTATCCAGTAAATTTGATCCTCGCAGGGAAAGGGAGTCGGGTTTATGTTTTTGACAGATTTGCTGACTCTTCTCACAGAAGTTGGTGACATTTCACATTCAAAAACAGATCCCACATTCAGAAAAATATTGGTCGCTAAATGTCAACCATTTCTTTCATGATTCAGCATCTGTTGGTTCCCTAAGGTTCACTGCATCTGTTGGTTCCCTAAGGTTCACTGCATCTGTTGGTTCCCTAAGGTTCACTGCATTTCTTTAAAAGAATTTGGGGTGGTTTTGTTTTGATTTGTTTCGTTTTTGTACGTTCTTCAATTGTTTATGTGTGTGGGCCATTTCTTTTGGGTGGGGTGGGGTGGGAAGTGGAGTGATGCCATTTTGTTCGGTGGTCAACTCACCATGTGGGAGTCCATATGGCTGGGCATCATGCCCATATTTGAATAGCAGGCCATGCCATTCGTGTGTCCCGGTGGCATCATCCCCGGCATACCCGGATGCCCTGGCATGCCTGGCAGCTGCTCAGCGTGATTGCGTAGAACATGGATGGCATCGTCCAATCGCTCCTCCATCTTGCTTTGCTGAGAAACAAGAACAGTAACTCTACGTTAGATGCGAGAACAGTATTGGTTCACAAATAAAACATACGCGAAATGTTTAATTTAAGTTTGAGGCACATGCATGTCTAAAGGTCAAATAATTAGTATGTTAAAAGCGGAATAATTATGGACTATGTTTTCCAAAACTGCCATTTCAAACCATATGCAACACAGTGTTCAAGACACACCATGCTAAACAATAGTTTGTACTAGAATGTGTTGTATATAAAGAGACAGCACCAAGTATGAAACTCACCAATGAGTGTAGATGACTTTCAAAGTGAGGAGAGGTAGTGCTAGAGTTTGTTGGGCGATTCCAGTTTGGATTAGGACCCGCTGCAATAGGGAATAGGATTCAATTATGATTACATACATATTTTACATATACTTTAAAACATTATTATTATTTTATTTATTTTTTCTTTCAAAAGAGTAGATTCATCAGATAATAACTGGTATTGTTTTGCGTTGAATTCATTTAATTAATTTAAATTATGGAATCACTTAATTTGACCTGATTGATGACTGGACCCATTGCCTGTACATACCTGACATGGGGGGAGGGGAGGACACTGGAGTTGACGGATTTGACGGGTAGCTAGAACTTGTGTGCTCTGTTGAATATATCTGCAACAAAGAAAATCATACTGTTAAAAGTATATTCAACATACATGTATATTAAAAATAATTCCCAACCCTAAAAAAAAAAGAAAGAAATAATAAATCACTTTCCATATCATTATTTCATTTTTCCGGTATACAGATTTATTTTTATTAGGATCTCATTTTTATTCATATCAGATCTATGAATCAGAATTTCTCAAAGAAGAAATATGGTGTCCTCATTTGTGCTTTTAAAGATAAATAATCACAATTCTGGTTCATGAATTATTAGAAGAGCAAGCATAGTTTCAACCTCGTTCTTTAGAATACAATTAATAAATATGTCGATTTATCTAGACAGCCCGTAATAATGTAAGTATAATATGAAAAATACAAAGTTAATTATTGACAGTCGTTCATATCTGAAGTAAACATTAATATTAAACATACACATAAAATCTAATGACAGATGTATCACAAACAAAATCACCATCATAGATCACTAGCATGAACTATGAACAGAATACATCTCGTTGAGCAGCAATATCTGGTATCAATGTAAATAAAAGAATTAACCGGTAGATGATTATTCATTGAAAGAGGTGTGGGACAGAAGTATGCCATGATGAAAGATTGTGTAGATCACATAATATTATACAAATTTTATTTCATATTTTACAAACAACACGCAAACACTGTTATGTGCAAATATCAACATTACAAATATTATACAGGGATAAAAATTTAACACTAGCCCGCTAACCCAGGCTATTTCTCCCAATGCTAAAGGTATCCTAAGGGCTAGTAGAAATTCATGCTTTTTGTGAACATTTGTTATT
>JAUTBZ010059550.1:0-18045 GCA_032361785.1 Lepetodrilus galriftensis
ACACACACACACACACACACACACACACACACACACACACACACACACACACACACACACACACACACACATTTATGCATGGTCAAAGCGCTACATTATTACCCTTGATAAATGGATCAGTGTGTACTCAGTGTTCATTCTCAACTTCATGGGGAGTATACAACCCAATCTGTCGTTTCCAGCACTATAGGTTACCATTGATTCTTCCGGGTACCGTAGTGTTGGGTTAACACTGAGCGGAGACATTTCGAACTAAGCCACTTGCCTAATTAAGCCAAGATGCAAGAGGTGGGACCTCAACTATTTTTTTCAGATATATGACTAAATATACTGCTACCGTTCAATCGTTATCGAATGTAAAAACATTCAGGCCAACTGTATTTATATACTGAAAGGAAAAAGAAACGTCATAAATTGTTGAGCAATTGCTAAATAAGTGGGCGGATTTGTATGGAAGTTATACAGATTATTCATTGGGTTAGTGTGCGTGATACCCTGAATCTATACCCATGCAATGAAGTGTGATAGAGAGATGCTTCCGGCAAAACCATGGACATCACCATGTGCAAAAGCATTATTCGGACGAAGTTGGGGATACAACTCATACCACATTGTAGTGTTATCTGTTACACAACACAATCCAATGCGTTATTTGGTAAAACTTTAATTGCTATTATGCCAGGCTTGACCGAAGTTGAGAGGGGTCAAGCAATTTCACAGCTCATACAAGGTCATACGCAAAGACAAGTTACCGTGCAAGTTGGCATTGTTTGGTGTGAATGTTCGAAGCATACCTCGTCTTGGGATATGCTTACGGGTTACAGGAAGGGTTGCCGACCGTCCTCGGTCGGGCGCCACCGTGTAACGTCACGCCGAGAGGACCGAGCAATTTGGCTTGCGCATTGCGCTATTGTCACCTTACTGTCACCGAAACTGCTTTCAACACCATAGGCACCCACACTCGTCCCATCCACCCCCAAACTGTAAGGAATCGGCTGAGAGAGGCTGATCTCGTTGCGCGTCATCCCTACATTGATCTCCCTCTCCCATTACGTCGACGATGGCTGTGTGAACATGCACCGGGAAGGTTCCGCTTGATGCAATGAGACCAGTTAGACTAGTGGACTCGTACACAGACATGTGACGGATACTAATGAATTGTGTCCATGAGTGTTTGATTTCAATTATAGGGGGTACCTTTATTTGCAATCGGATTATGTAGCCATTTTCTTTCACATTACAATAAAAAGTATTGCCAGTATTATCATTAATGCCCGTCCTTCAATTGTAATTGTAATCTCCACATTTATGTGAAACTACAAATGTACATGGGCCTGAGGCCTCCATATACGAAATAAACTATTTATTTATTTATTACAATTGTATATATCGTGAATTGAACTCGCCGGCTTTAAAGTTGACCCGACGTTTCATTTTCCTTTCAGTATACTAGTATATTTACATGTATATTTACTTAAATAACTGAATTTCTCCTAAACCAAAATTCTTATATAACCCAAAACTATTTAACTAATATAAATAAGATCGTATTATACTCGGATATGTAATAAATATAAATGAACAGTTTATTACACGTATCACTTTCACATCGAATAAAAATCCTTTTACATATACGACTCGATCTCACGTGACGTAATGACAGATTTAGACAACCTGTCACACAGGTGCGCACGGCACGGTACGTAACCTAGGCCTACGCTATGGCTTTGGAGTTTTATAGATCGCTGCTAAACTAATGCGGGCGATGTAATAAGTCTTCTCGTGGTAGATAATAACGGTAGTACTCCAATCCAACGGCTGATGATCGATTTATTCCAGCCACTGCTCGACAACAGCGCTGGGCTGAGAGTATCGCTGTAAGGAGCACTTCTTGAATGTACAGCTATTCGTAATTGAGTCTTTTCACTGCGAATGAGCATTGTCAGCAATTTCACGCTCAACCCAAGATCTTAAGGCCGCCAGGTTCTCTTGACAATTATCCTAAATAGACTTTGATTACCTATTTCAATGTAATGCAGTGGCAATTTACTAATTCACAGGATTAAAAAGAGTCTGATGTTTTATCAATACGATTCTCGAATTAATTCTACTCCTGAAAACCTCTCGCTTCTACTATTGAATACCGGTATGTTCCTTCGGTGCGTAAGGTGTTTTTTTCGCGGACATATTGCGAAAGAATTTGACCATGAAATGTCTCTACGTTAAATAAAAAATGCAAAGGGAGAATTACTTTCAGGGCAATGTTCGCTTTCATGTATTTCAATTTAACTTTTGTAGACTTTTAAAGGTCATCGAATGATGTTTTTTTTTTTATTCTATACTTTACAAATATGCGTAAGACTATGATTGGCCGGAATTGTAAACTGCCATTTTCAACCCTAAACTAAGTGCCGTGCTTTGGAATATGTGGAGAGTAATATTACATAAATTATACTGTCACATGTGCTTGACCTATATTGTGGTCTAGGACGGTTTTAGCTGAACATAAATGCATTTGTTTTGACTACACAAGTACTTTATACAACCAGTTACTTCTTAAACATGTATCACTAGTTGCCAATATTTTAATTTTTAAAATACTATTTATTAATTATTTGTGCCAGTGTTCGTGAAAGGCTACTTTAACTGTGTTCAATGCTTACAGTTATCCTTCTTAGTCAGGAAATGAGAGGAAATGTGCGATTTTACAGTATGTTATTCGGGTTATACGGGAAGTGTAAACTTCAATGGAATGTTTCTATCCTACAGCGTTAAAACATACAGTGTATATATGCTATAGGTAGCTTACAGGAGTTAACCTATAGGACCTACCAATATATATATATATATATCAACTATGTATCTAAAATGCAATCCGTTACAATGTATATGCATATACATATTTTAAAGAAGATTTTTAAATACTTATCTAAAGGACAGAAAACGCATAGGTCTACTTTGTCCCATAAAAAGCAACGTGTGTAGTATGGATATACTCTAACTCAAAATACGGTAAAATACACCTCACGTATCGAGGTATTTAGGAATGTCTCTGAGATTCAGACGAGTGTTTGCCTTAGTAGTGACATGTATTTAGAAACATAATGGTTTGTTTTGCGTTCAAACAAGCAGAGGTGCCCGCCTATTACTCCTGTTTATTGATATACCTGACCGGTATATATCCCCCGAGGGTATCAGTAACAACTATACACCGGTCCTGCAAGCATGTGGCAGTTGGCAGCACGTGCCCTACGGGGCAGCACATGCCGCACGTTCGCCGCATGTAGGAGATGAGTTAGAGGCATGTTCAAAAAGGTCTAGCTCTAGCTGGAACATTGGTGAATTTAAAACGTGTGTCGATATATAGTGTCAAACTTGTCATTATTGTAAAGTATGTCTACGTAGCAACCTTCGCCATACCGATATCTTCGCTATTCTGACAGAAAAAGAACTGGGGTGCATTCAATCAGCGCAGGGCTGAGTAAACCGCTTGGCTAAACTGGTTCCCTGTCCGATGCACGGTTCATACCACTCTTGGTACGCCGCTTGTAAGCCGCTTGCAAGCGCTTATTTTATTGAACGCACCCCAGTTGTTCAACCGACCCTAGGTCAACCCGTGTTTTATCACGTGAGAACGCGTGAGGTCTTGACCTTAGTAGCAGGGTATAACCCGGGATATATTTGCATTTCATCAAGATCACGTGAACCAATCAGATCTCGACATTCTTACATGGAGGTAATAATAATAATATACATGTTCGAAGCGCAGATAATAATGGGTTTAGCACCTAATTTCCAGCCATCGCTGCCCATTGGCCTTCACGTTATTATCCCGGTCAATGGATCACTGTGAAATAATATTCCACCTCGACTCCCTGGGGAGTATACAACCAAGCTGGCGTATTGCAGGCGCTAGAGGGTTAACATTCACATCACCATATCTTCCTGCCGGGTATCCAATTCTCTGCTGGGTGAACAGAGGAAAAGGTAAGACAAAATGAAATTGTTACTTATTTTTATAGTTGTATTTTTACCCTATAAAAAAACAATGGCCAACGTCCGCCATTATGTATAATATTCAAATGTTCCATTCCTGTCTCAATGAGTGCATCATGTAAACTATTCAGTTCGTCTTCTCCACAACATGTGCTAATATCAGTCAGTTGTGCGCGATATAGGACTTTACCCATAACTCAGACATGTATACGCTGCTGATTAAATATAAAAGGACCCTGTCTCGTACACCGGCTTGCACGTAAGCACAGGTGTATCATTGTCATTGATGAACCAATAGCAATCCACTACCGCGGGTTCCAATAGTTCGAATCACTAATGTAATCAGTGTCCATGTACTATCTATCTATATACAATGGATATAGTAATGAGGTCGCGCTTCCGATTGCCTTAGACAATTGGCCTAGTTAGCGATACGCATTAAACTAATTCTACATGGACCGTGGTGCTTCCAATACAAGGAAGGAATCGATGGTTGTCGTGGAATAAGAGGATGAATAAAGGTTCGTGCAGACCTGGCGCGGGAACCGGAGCGGTTACCAGCTGCGTTTTCCCCGAACATATCACTTCTTATGTAAATGCACGAACTGTCCACACCTAAAGGGTGAAGCGCAGCACGGTTTCTCGGACGGAATAGGTATGGACAGTTTGAGGATTTTCATAAGAATTAACTTATCTAGCGGGGAAAACGCAGCGCGAACCGCTTCCCGAGTTAGGTCTGTACGCACCTTAAAACCGTACCACAGAATGTTCAGTTAGAATCAATAGAACGTGCACACATCACGAGGGTTGAATAATATATGGTCGCTGATTGAACTGTAATCGTGGTCAATGGTGTTGTAGGCGCGTTGTATATCCCTGTAAGTCTAGGTACTTTGGAATGGTATGGGGAGTTTTGCTATCCCGGCAAGTTTCACTTTCCCCGTGATCATTTGACCTCCTCGTTCAGGGCTGATCACCTTTACGAAATAGCAGATAACTCTAAGAGCCCCTAACACTTCAATGAGCCAACGTGTCTTCTATTGGTAAGTTAGTACTACTAGTAGTAGGGTTCCCTGGTGAGTTACGCCATTTCGTACAGGACAGCTCTTCCATAGATACAGTGCTGTAACTTGAGTAAAAACTCAAACCTAGCTGAAATTTTACTCACTTTACAGTACTGAGTGATCAATGGGAGAAATTTCAGCTAAGCAACATCTCAATTTCGAGAAATCGGGGCCAGGGCAGACAAGTTTTTATAACCTGTTGCGTTGCGCATCAAAGTGATCGGTATTGGTTTTGCTTACAGTCTGGCCCCGATATTACGATTTTTTGTTTAGTACAATTACATGCGAAACTCAAAGGTTTGTTCACGAATCTCCATATAAAATATGTGCCTGAGCATAAAAATCGTACTCAGGGCAAAATTTGCCTAACTGGTTTTCTGCTTATGACAGTTTTAAGTAGATATGTTCTGACTAAGAAGTTTATAAGTTACGAGGTTTCGAGAATACATGTACCTAATTCTGGACCAGGCCAAATATAATTTTGGAAATTCTGCGCTGTTCCAGTCACTCAATCTAATGGGATGTAAATATTAATATTGACTTTTTCTAAACAGTGGCGGGACTAGTACTACGACGCTCACAGCAACGGTAATCAGCTGGCAATACCATAGACCGTAGTCGTACACAGACGTAACAAATTCCTGATGCCATCAGATGCCAGCTAATCATTGGCGTCAAGCCTGATCTCGGCAGACAGATCTGTCAGTTGCAAGTAGGTGAAGCAGATATACGATAAACTTGAGTGAAATCTTATGAAACAGAAGGCAATTTATATTTTATTCAGCAAAACAATAACAAATATATTATATCAGATAGCTTTAGTTTCACCTTGTTTTGTATTTCGTTTCCTACTGCATTGCTTCCAAAGGTCTTAAATTAATAATAATAATAATAATAATAATAATAATAATAATAATAATAATAATAATGATAATACTAATATTATAATAGTCTATATGTATTATGTACACGTGTATGGGTGCAGGCCAAATTTTCAAATTTAATTGTATTATTATTAATTTGTTTTTAAATAATTATTGTTGGCATTTTTTATTACATATTCACATACTTACTGACATACGTAACTATATACGATTTGACATGCACGGTAGAACTCACCTTAATATCTTTCTCCAATAGTCAGCCACTTCCGGTCACGTGTTCAATATCACTACGTAATAGTGTACGTGCGAAACGTCCACAAAATCACGTGATGTGATACACCGCAGGCGTAACTTCCTCAATTCACAGGAGACTCCAGTGAGATATGACAAGACGCAAACGGATTGAACACCTCGTTGTCGGAGGAACACGAGTCAACAAGTGGCGGCGATGTGTCCGACATCGATATTCCTACGCCTCTTATCAGGTAAACTGTTCCCGCTTGTATCAGCTTGGTGCTGAGCTGGAACCCGTAGCGGAAGACTCGAGAACGTGCGGAGCGTGTCAAAGACCGTACATTACTTATCCCCAGGGAATACCTGTCACTTCGATATGTCAGAGAACTCTCTGTCCCCAAACTTCAAGACCAACGAAAACGAAGTTTCATTTACAATAAAGATGCTCGTCGCCGTAAATTGAGCATGTTTCAATCAAGCGTTCTTTGACTGGGATTTTTTCGATGGTCTTCGCAAGAATTCTCTAGAGTAGTCGGTCAGCGTTCGAATACGTGGGCTGTTTGTACACTTCAGAAAAATTCAATCAAATCACATGCTGATGCCACATCGGAAGCTGTTAATGCCATGCTAAAGTCGCCAACTTCCGGTTTAACATGCGAATCGGACTATACTAGTTCCGGTTGCTACCGTTTTGTGTCAAGAAAGTTATTCCAATTAAAAGGCAATTCAAATGGTCCGTGTTTCATTCTGACCAATCAGTCAAACGTCTGATCATGAACTAACATTGCATAATGTAGAGAGCCGTATCACATTCGTATTATAATTTTAGTCAAACGTATAATTAATCTGAGTGGTTTCTAGAGGTCTCAAACGTATATGATAGTTACCGTCTCGCAGACAAATCTCGGACGGCGGGCGAGACTTTACCGGAATTAGATCACGCGCTCTCAGACTAGATCACGCCAGCTTCCATAAGTATCAGGAACCGATACATCATTAATAGACTGACCTTCTTGCGCTACTTGATTTCCGTTCCCTAGTCATGCCATGTTTCTCTTCTTGTTTTATTCCAGAATCCCCGCTTCGGTACACCCGATGACCTCTGGAGAGTTCAAATCTCGTTAACATCGTCCAGGACGACTACAAACAAGTAGAACCCGTTGCTGCTATATTGTAAACACGTCCATAGAGGTATACTAAATTATTACGTGTTCTTTAGCCCAATTGCTCCCACGGGGGCTATTAACAGCGATAACCTGTCGTGTGTGTCCATTTGCAAAGCGGGCCAAACGCCACAGACTTCAAAAGCATCCTTTATGGTGTATTCATCCGCGTATGGTCACGTGATTAATATTCCTGTCTCCGTAAGTCACAGTGTACGTATATACACAAGAGAACACTAGTGGGGGGAAAAGGTGCCAATGCATTGCATCAGGAATCTCTGTGAGTCTCTCATAGAAAGCAATGCGGTGTAGCTAAGAAATGACAACGGGAAACCGTCTAATGAATATTACCAACGTGAGGAACTCGCGATCGTACACGGCAATACATCAATTGAAGAATTATCAAATAAATAGCACTGCATACTATCCAGAAACTGTTAAACATCCGGATATGGTACATACGGTTGCTATATCCAGAACATATAGTGAATCCTTCCTTGAGCGTTTTCTTTTCAGAGAAAGCCTGAAATCACTCCATCTCTTGTAGATTGACCAAAATCAACATAACATGTCTAACAATTAGATGGCATTTCTCTTACGTTGCTTCTCGGTGAACATCAGCTATCCTTTCTGAATCTTCCATCGATTCCTAAGGGGAAAAAATCAATCCAAGTGCAATCACTTAAAACCAAATCAATCGTTGTGCCCAGAAGAAAAAGAAAAAACATCCCGGTCCGTTTCATCAAGTGTCCATATCACGGTGCACTCCGTCAAAGTTCTGTGACAACCGCCGATCCAAACTCTTTGTAATCAATGGACCGTGAAGTTTCCGTTTAAGCGTCTTCAGAAGAAAGGAAATAAGGAACCTCTTTATGCACCAAATTGCTACATATCGTATAATGGTTAATATTTAAATAAACATTGGCGATTAGGCCGATAATCTGAGATACGCATCTTGATTGCCCCATCACGGAAGACGGCCATGTCGTTGACGTGTTTCCCTTACGTCGTCAAGTACGTCAAGCGGTGTAGACACTCGTGAATAATACACGGACATAAATTCATTAATCGATTCAATGAGGCCCACGTCCGTTTTTATCTGGACCGGCATATTTTCGGTTTTTATTAATTCATACTGTGTGCTCTATCAGTTCGATAAACGGTGATCGATTACCTATCATCAGTATGTCGCAGTGACCTGGTGAGGATTCGATGTCAAACCGAACTATTTCAAGGATATTACTTCTTAGACTTAACGCATCCGCTTGCAAATATGCGTCCGAAGTTTGAATTGCATGGTGGCAACGAACCTTACAATGCCTGAATGAACCATAACTACGACAGCGGAATAAGTTTAATTAAGTATGCAAACATGTGTATACTGAACAAAATTAATTAAAGGCCAGTAGCATTTTGGACATATACATTTAGCGGTATATTATGTTTCCAACGAAGAATTTCCAAACGTCTACAGGCTCCAGGACCAGAACTAGAAGACGCACTGGAAGAAGAAGGATGGCACCATGTTCCTAAATCAGTTCAAATATTTGATTGAAGTTTTCCCAACCAAATTTCTGCCAGACCTTAATTTATTGTGTTGAGTATATACTATTTCGTGCTCACGTATACCTCTGGTTGTACTGAGCATTACATGTCCAATAGAGAAATCATTGGATGTACTAGTATTACTGATGTATCATAGAATACACCTTGAAACACGCGTGTAGAAGTCATAGGTGGTGTTCCATTGACAGTCTTGGACACACATTCTTGACAGGCGTGTCCAGAGTCTCCAGACCGTGAATGGAACAGCTCGTGCAGTCCGTTCACAGGAAGTAGAGGGCCGAGGCAAATATTGTTGCAGTTTGCGTTTGTGACATCATACATGTATTTGCTGCTGAACGGGCTACACCACCTCTTTTAAGCGTGGACACATTGGACGTGTCCTGGACACACCTGTACAGCATTCCACCCATGTCCTGGTGCCCGTTGCACGACGCTCGTGTACTGGGCTACAACTATTGTAACGTCAACGCTTTCTATTGTGGCGGGAGCCCAGTTACAACTATTGTAGCACTACAAGAGCGTCGTGCAACTACCTCCTGGACGTTCAGAGTTTACCGTTCATCATAATAACGAAGCTTATAATTAAGTCCATTCCTTCGTAAAAATAGCTTTTCCCCTTGTACTTTATTTTCTAACGCATCCTGGGGCCTATTCTCGAAACGTTCTTACGAACTTCTTAGCCTAAGAACAGTTCGAAGCCATACTATAAGAATCGTTAAGAACGGTTTTTCTTAGGCGAAGAAGTTCGTAAGAACGTTTCGAAAATAGGCCCCCAATGAAACATCGTAATAGTTTGGCAAAATATGTTGTAAATAAACGTACATGAAACGAACCTAATCATATAACCATAATCTGTACATTGTATTGTATGTGTGTACGTATACATACCATCAATACAAGTAGCATAACCAATGTACTATTTAAATAGTTTAGCACACGCTGGAACACGATGAGACCACTATGCATGTACCTCTTCAGTCAAATTGGCTTGATTTGTAGCAGGCGAGTGCCCTACTTCTGGTTAATTGAGAATACTTTGGGTAATTTCCGATTCCCAGTAGACATCATGATCTATTTACCTAGATACACGTCTCAACACAAACATGGTCATGTAAAAGCCTCTGTGTGGATGGTGTAATTATACAGAAAGCAATCGAGAAGATCTGCATGAGACTCGGTTTAAAGACGATATGCCATATGGCGATGGCGGCGGAGGACTAGGGAGCATATAACATAGGTCATTTGGCTGCGTGCATAACTTGGTCTACAATGGTCTACATTGGTCTACATTGGTCTACATTCAATTTGCATTTCCTGGTATAGTAAGGTATGGCCTCATGTTGTGTTGTAGTAATCGATGTGTGGCTCGGTAAGACTGGCGTACATACCGGTACGTGTATACATAATAATAATAATAATAATAATAATAATAATAATAATAAAATAATAATAATAATAACAATAATAATAATAATAATTATTATTATTATTTATATAATTATTATTATTATTATTAATATTATTATTATTATTTTATTATTATTATTATTATTATTATTTTTATTATTATAATAATAAATACCAAAAAAAATTAGTAATAATAATATTTAATAATAATAATAATAATAATAATAATAATAATAATAATAATAATAATAACCACAACAATAATAAGAATAATAATAAAGTTCATATTTATATAACTCCCATATCAAGGAGTGGGCAAGGGCGCTGTGTGTATTTCTTTGCGCGAAAATAGATTTGCTTTTCACGAAAGGGATCATGTAGATGAGGGCGTAAATTAAGGTTTATGTCACTTCCTGTTATAGTAAAAGCATGCTGTACGCCCTGATTTACGCCCGGACTACAGTGCGACCATTTCGTGAAAGGCAGTCAAAAAGCCTATACTATACTGCAATAAGTATTGTAGGTGCATTCTGTATTCAATAAACCGTTTGTTTCGCTACACGCTTCACTACTATTAGAATCGTTACTTTTTACGCACGTAAATTCAACTATTATAGTAAACTAAATATAATATTATAGTTATTGCCTGAAGTGAACCGTTGATGCGCCCGTTAAAGCGGATAACCGCATTATCATAGAGGAAATGATAACCCTGTAATGTATTATTTTCACGTTACCGGTATTCGACAAGCTGGACAAGAAGACAGGCCCGAGACCTAACAAACGTACTTGACATAATGGATACCAACCAGATCACAATTATGGATTCGAACAGCAGTAAACACAACCTCCATGGGGTGTGTTTATGTCATCGATATCAGACGGTTGTATTGTGGACCAGGGGTGACAGAGATTGAGACTTTCGACACATCGAACCGACGCTTACGTTAACGTGTCTTCAAGAACAACGCTTTCTTCAAGGCCAACGGCAGAAATTATGTCTAATTACCGTCATTTGTTATTTCCCCGATTGATTTTTTTAAAGAAACGGAACGAAGCGTGTATTATTTAGAGTGACGTGTACCTTAAAATAACGGTGCACACACAGTCGTAATCGATATGAAAATTGACACGCATTTCCTGGAAGGCTATCGGAATGTCCGGGGCGCCACTTCTGGAACCGCTGCTGTGTTGGAATGTGGTTTCCACTTGCAAGATCCTTACCGGTGTAATCTTTCATGTGCGCTTCACTGCGCTTGCGAATAGACCGGCGCTGTAAAGCTGTTAAATAAGACACGTAACGTACGACTTGGCCGGACAGAATTGCGTGAGGTGGGTAGTTTAGAACAGCACCGTTGGTGGAGGCCACTTTGTGTGCGGTGGTTATTGCATTGCGAAACGTAAGATAGGGTAATAGAGTTTATCTGGAAAGGAGATCTGGTAAAAGGGAGTGTTGGTTCAGTGGATGAAATTGAGTGCCCTCGTGATGGAATGTATTCGCTTCTTTATTTAAATTATATTTATTTAAGTTGAGGAATGCAGTAATTTCACTTTTACCAGAAATATTCCATGAAGCAATACTTCATTCTATGTATTGGCAGTATTCAATTATTAAATTGAGCTATGAATGCTTAATACATTTTAGACGTCAAGAAATAAGCCATTCAGTATGGCGAAACTAAATCACATAAGTAGTTACTGCAAAACTGACGCAAAACTAAACTAAATCACATAACTTATAAGCAACTATCGTACAACATCTCCATAAGAAGAACAATTTGCCTATACGCCTTACATATATACGCACTATTGTATCAGCTGTACAGCCCACGAACACGATTCCCCGTGGGATCAGCGATGGAACCACGGATCCCCTCGAAATACCCCTCCGGAAGGAAATTGGGTCCGGTTTCCCCATATTGACCGGACAGTTGACCTAATTTGACTGGTCAGTTGGGGTCAGTTTGTGAGACACCCACGCAGCTAAATTAGCAGAAATATCCTTAAAATATACAGGAGTCATTCGTAACGGTAGATGCTGTAACAGAATCCAATTTATAGTATTACGTATAGTAAGACTGGTTGTTTTAAATCATATTACTCTAGTCGGAATACAATACCACAGGGTTTTCGGGTTCGGGCCTAGCTCATGTCATCGTGTAGCACGAGCAACATGCTTAGATATACACTCCTCTAATCCATCCAGTTGTGGATGGGTACCCGGTAGAAGATGGAATCTGATATTGCAACGTGTTGTATACTCTTGAGCCTAGCTCATGCCATCGCGTAGCACTTTACCAAAGTTATCAGATCACCACTACTCCAGTTCACCCAGTTGTGAATGGGTACCCGGTAGGATGTGATGAAATCTGTAATTACTACTTAGATTGTATACTCTCGAGGGAGTTTTAAAAGAATGTGAACTTACTGTACCGTTTTTCACTGTCCGAGGTAATGTATAGCGCTATGAAAAAGCTTCCACGCTTAAGTTTGACGCAATATTAATGCACACATTGAGATATAATAACCCATAACATGTAGATCTAGAATGTAATTCCCTAAGGAATAAACTAATAGAAGCAGTTTTATTTCAAAGAGCAGTTTCCTTGTTGCATGCAATTCCAGCATGATGGCTTAAACTTCCATTGCGGGGGAAGATACAGTAATTTGAAAAGAAAAGTGTAGCCATGTGAGGTAAGGGGGCGAAAGGTATTAAAAGCGCTAAGTTGTGTGTGTTCAGAGAACGACAGGAACCGGAGAGGCAATGTATGGTCTCTACTTGTAGAAAAGTACAAAACGGGAAAACGTGCACATCTGCAAATACGGACGCACACATGTCGAAGGACGCACACATGTCGAAGGACGCACACATGTAGAAGGACGCACACATGCACCCATGTCGAAGGACGCACACATGTCGAAGGACGCACACGCACACATGTCGAAGGACGCACACATGTCGAAGGAGGCACAGATATCGAAGGAGGCACAGATGTCGAAGGAGGGGTTGTAGGATAGATGGGATAGTAGGGAGGAGGAAAAGGACAGATATTAGGAAAGAGGTATACAGAGATTACATGCATGTACAGACATACAGCCAGAGAGAGAGAGGGGTAGAGTGGAGAGAGAGAGAGAGAGAGAGAGAGAGAGAGAGAGAGACAGACAGACAGACATGTAAGACAGATAGACTGACAGAAACCATCACTTCCATTCCTATCCCACCTCGCATATATATTTATGGATCCAATCTTACGATAACACAATGATTTGAGAAAATACATGTTCTTTTGACACATAAAACAGTATATAATTACATCAAACGTATAAAACACTCAAATAACCTTTATGGACTCCGACCGATCTGTGCCATAATTGAACTAAATCGAGCTGGCATAACCTATAAAACGACGACATGTCATATTTCCAATTCTAACAGTCAACGAGACCTCAGGGGCTGCTCCTTTCTAAATGTTCTGTCTGTGCTTTCTGTCCGACGCATGCGCAGATACACTGTGCGGTGTTGATCCTTGGTAATTGCGCATGCGTCGGACACAAAGTACAGACAGAACAGCTAGAAGGGAGCAGCCCCCTGGCTATAATATTAATCTCGAATATCCATATAAATTTAAACCACGAAGTTGAACCACGGTGAGAATGGTTATTAACACACAAAGTCACCACGTCCTACTTCTGACAATATCTGATACCAACAGCAATCCAGTTATAGCCTCCATCAACTTGTGAAATAGAATTACAGTGCCAGCACCCCCATGCAGTGGGCCTTGATCAACGGGTCAAACTAACCTGGGGAGGGGGGAAAACGTGTCAGGGACGCGAAGCCCTTGACCCAAGTGCATGCTTCTCTCCCTTAACGCTTTCCCTGCTGGATGAATCTCAAGTAATCTTCACTAGGGCATCTCTGACTGTCTTCAGGATGTAAAAGGTTAATACATATTTTCAGGAACCGGAAGAGAGTTGATCAGTGCTATGATGGCTTCAGGCTTGCCGTCATGGTGAAGGTATAAAGAAAAAACAATATTAGTTCATTGATTTTGTGAGGGGATTTTTTTAAAGGAAAAGTCGGTACCTGAGAATTCCAAGACGTATAGGCAGTTGGAAGCAAGATACTTGAGTAGATTGGAATTAGCTGGCATAGTTAGAATGTTCTGCCAATAGCTAGATAATCTACAATTGTATTCCTTCAGGCCAACGGCTGTCAACGTGCATGGACTTGCTTCCTGTGAATATCTAACTACACACACACATGCACGCACGCACGCAGGCACGCACGCATGCACGCACACGCACACACGCACACACACACACACACACATGTCTATATACAACGAATACATATAAGCATTATGTCGGTGAAGTGTAGTTTTGCGGTTAGGAATAATAGTATATATAATACATGTATGTCGCTGTTGAAGATTCATTTATCAATACCTATATATATATTAGTAATTAACCTACAGCGAAGCCAAGCCCCACTGCAATGCCCGTCAAGCTTTTCATTACGCCAGACATGCGCACTGAAGATAGCGTCGCTCCAAAACGTTCCTGATGTGTCATCTATATCTGCCTCGTTTCATCATATATCATTTATACAAGAATACAAAGTTGTGACATGCTTTATGATTGCCTAACTGCTTTCACTTTTGATTGGCTGACGAATACTGTCAATAACTGGGTGATTGACAGCCCAGTGGGTTATTTAGTCCATTCTGGGTATCGTTTCTCGAAGCTCTTATGCGTCCATAGCGCTCTCGTAAGTGTCCGATCGCCATGTAACGACAGTGTGTACATGGTCTCGTAGTAGATACGAGAGCTTCGTCAAATGATACCCTGGCCCCAGTTCCATAGAACAATCGTAGTGATACGAAAGTCGTAACTCCTTAGTAATTCCACGCTAACGTACAAGACTTACTAACGTCGTAGCGCTACGATTGTTTTGTGGAACGGGTCCCTGGACGAGAAAGCCTTGACTTGATTCTATTTGTTTGACACTACCTTAACATGTTACTCATCAATACGGACATCTATATGTAAAGAATGCTCATCGATAACACTCTCACCCATGGCGTAGTTTAGTTAATCCATGGTTTACGGGTTAGGTTTTGTGCATACCGACAGCAGTATAACTCATCGCTTAAACCTAGTTTAGCCTAAACTGCAGTTGAACTACGTTTGTGCATATGGAGTATATATACTTAATTGCCGCCGTCGGTTAAAAGCTCGAAAACTAATAAGCGCCTAGTATATAAGTGTTTTGGTGAACTCGAAGATTCAATTTCACATATCTCACCCAATCTCTTTATCAGTCCGTTGTTCCATGAAGCCAGTTCGTTCTTTTCAAACCAAAAGGGTTTTCCTGCCGTCAATAAATCAGCATGTCTCGCAGACGTACATTGATGTCATAAACCGGAAGTAAGCTGTTCTACGGGTAATTCTATAAGATGAATTATTGGCTACATTTTGGTGTTCGCGTGCCCTCCGAGGAGCGATATATTCGGACAATGGCCTCACCTGACGTATTAGTTTGTCTGGAGAGCGTTCCGAGGAAGAGGGAGATTTATCAATGTAACCTCTTAAGGAACGTCATCAATCAAACCGAAAGTGCGATTAAATCAAAGAAAGGCCTACTATATTCTTGGTCAAAATACAACCGTAACCTCGTTCTGGCTCACACTGCAAACAATCTTCAAAGACCCTGTGTATTCTAGAGAACCTTTAAGAGAAAATATGTATACAATCAGAGAATGTCGTAATGGTCACAATGATCTTCAAGACTCTGTATGTTCTAGATAGCCTTTGCCCTTATCCATGCTGAAGGCAACCGGAAATGCCTTAAAGAGCCGTGCCTCTGCCTAATCCGGCAGGGAGCGAGTTAAGAGAAGCATACAATAGCAGAACGTCGTTCTTTCCACACCGCGAATAGTCTTCAATACCTTGTGTGCTTAAGATAGACTTTTTAATGATAAACATACCTTCTCAGAATAGCTTTAATGTGCCTATATTGAGCTTTTTAAGAGAACTATACAATCACAAAATATCGTGTATTCTGGCCACACTGCGAATAATCGTCAAAATCTCGTGCGGTTTAGAGAGCCTTTAAGAGTAACTTACAATCGCAAAATGTCGATTTGACTACGCAGGCAATGCTCTTCAAGACCATGTGTGCTCTAGACTAGAGAGCCTTTAAGAGAAACTTCGAATCGTAGAATATATTCATCAATGAGCCTATCTTGAGTCTTTAAAAGAAGCATGTCATACTATCGCAAAATGTCGTTCTGGCCACACAGCCAATAATCTTCAATACCGTTGTGTTCTAGAGAGCCTTTTTATAACAGAAACTTACAATCGCTGAATATCGGTCCGGCGAGTGTGGTTATCATGCGTCATGGATCTATGTGTATGATAATATATGATATACTGCTGAAACACAACCCTTGGGAGCACGTGTAGTGAAATATTGCTGCTCAACCAACCAATGTCGAATTCGAGTCGATTCCGTAGACTAGCAGGCACCGTTGCTGCAGTCAGTCAGAAGCAATTGGCAGTGATTGCGATTGCCGATCCCGCCCTGCACGAGCTGCACGTGCATCATTTGATTATTTTTGACAAATCAGCGCATCACCACATACAGAAGCTCGTGGATGCAGGAACGGACTTCCGTCACCACGTGTGACGTATCACGTGACTTTTGATCCATTGAGCCGATAGATTAGGTTTTTTTTTGTGTGAGCGCATGATTGACTACAAACGCATATTTTCTTTTAATAATCAAAGAAAGTTCATCAAACTAGATTTTGCGCGATATAATTAGATTATTCAAACAGTGGGATAGGAATGTACATCATTATTGACTTAGAATCGATAGTTGTGCCACAATTGCACGTATATTTATGAAATACAAAATGAATAACAAATATTATATTAATATAATTTCAGGTTTGATTCTAAACTACTAAATTCCACACTTATTACTACGGTATGACAGTTTACCAGGTTAGCCTCCTATCATAAACAAACCAATAAAAAGTCATATTAAAACTATAGGAGATCGCCACCCATGTATTGCCTATGTAGAATTGCCTTAGAATTTCGTAGTACCGTTTGTATATTTGCTCTTCCCAGTGATCAAGCTCCAATATCGCCTCAATTTACGTCGTTTCCTTCAATGAAGGATCCCTCTACCCACACCGGAAGTGCGGCTCTCGTTGTTTCTCGTGATATTCACTTACATACTCGAGAACTCTGCCTGTAGTGCTGGGATTGTTGACACGTGCACCAGTATTTGCCTGTCATTTCTTCGTGAAAGAACTCCGATATGTTCAGCTCATTTACTCAGGGAACATGATAGAGCTCTGGGTTGTGCTCCATCAAGTCGAACAGCGCCAGATTTCGGTAGCGGAAGTAGATCGATGAGATGTTTCTTACTGTGGCCTTGTGAAGACAGACGAAGTTCATGTATACACCTACATGTATCTGGATTATATTTACAATGCTTAAAAATACCAATTAATATTTTAATATCTACATAATTAATGTACTTATCGTGATACGATGTGTAGTGTCATTTTGGGGACTTTTTAATGTTGGCATATTCAGGAGAACTTATATATACATTTTTATAAATACGTTTCTACCGTACTACTACTACTACTACTAGTAGTAGTAGTAGTAGTAGTAGTAGTAGTAGTAGTAGTAGTAGTAGTAGTAGTAGTA
>JAUTBZ010059661.1:0-18044 GCA_032361785.1 Lepetodrilus galriftensis
TGATTTCTTTATCCACAATAATCGGGCGGCGATCACCAGGTACTCCGAAGAGGAGTGGAGCGTCTTTTAACCAGGATTGAGCATCAACTTTCAAGACTGTGGAACCGGATTTGGTGGACTCAAGAAGAGAGACCACCAGGTCAAAGAGTTGTTTTTGTTTGTCGGGCTCTATTTCTTTTTGAAGAGAGACGAGCTCATAGGCTAACGCTCGCTCTGGATTGGTAAGTTCACCAGAAAGGATATCGTTCTCGATCTGGGTCCACTCCGGGATTCTAATCATTGCACTTCCCCATCGCTAAATTTTAGAATGAGCTCATCTTGGTAGCATTGGTATTCGTCATAGGAGACGCGTCCAACGAAAAATCCCTCGTGTTTGTCATGATTCAAACCTCGCAAGAAACAGTATAAAAAACCGCCTATTTTTTCATCGTAGCTCGCTCGATCTCGAATACCGAAAATACGTGCAAGCGCGAAGGTATATAGCTTTGCTTGAACTCCGTAATTTCTTTGGACGTGACGTTCTAGGCTTTCCTTTTCGTAAGAGTCCAATCGATCCGATTTCCAATCGGCAAAATACATTTTCCCCTCGTATTCGAAAATAAGATCGATGAACCCCTTTAGGTATCCTGCGTTTACTTCCAAGGCCTTTAAGAATACTTTCGAATGATCAGGAAGGCCTGTGGATGGATGCATACTTTCGGGAATGGGGATGTAAAACTCTACTTCTCTCCTTTCTCTTGCGCTATGAGTTAATGCCTTCATCTCGTTTTTATCTGGAAGTTCGAAGGGAGTTTTTAGCGCTCCCCAAACGAGGTCAAAGGATCTTTGGAGGAACTTTTCTTCAATATTATAAGTTTCCATTATCGTTTCAAAGAGTTCCAAGACCTCAAAAGCTTCCTGCCATTCGTCTTGGTTCTTCGCTTGTTTCACTACTTCAAAGTCAACACGTTCCAATAGTTCGTGAAGAAAAAGTCCGGTTGAAGTTCCGGCAGGTAAATCATCCTCCACCTTATGGGTTTTGGTGGCGTCTCCCTTAAAGCTCTCAACCTCATAACTACCCTGTTTCATTTTAGAATAAGAAGTGAGTTCCAAAGGTTTGGGTCGAATTGCGGATAGATCTCTTCTTTGCGGAATATCGTAGCGCGTAAGAGAGCTGAGATCTTCAAGAAGAGGGAGCGCTTCTTTGGCCTCCATCCATTCCTTTTTATAGGCGATAGAGATCTTAAAAAGATTTTCGTCCATTTCATTTTTAACGTCCATAAGCGACAAACGTTCGTTTAGGATCTTATGTCGCCCGTTTAATTTATTGAATACGAGTTTACCATTTAACTTGGCGATATAAGGAAGATAAAGTTTCACCCTTGCTCGGGTCATCGCCACATACAATAAACGTTCTGTTTCACCTCTGTCTTGTTGATCGAGGAGTTGTTTGGCTTGCGGACCTTGCGGGATACCAAAGTAAAGGAAACGCTTATCTCCACGATGAATAAATCGTACACCTGGGGGTATCCCTGGCTTGGAGAACCCTCCAAAAAGAAAGACCACATCCGCTTCTAGACCCTTGCTCGAATGAATCGTCATCAATTGAACCGCATCTTCATCGGTATCTAAACGTTGGACGTTGCGGTCGTCTTTTTTCCCAAATCCTCTGAGATGAATAAAGTCGTGTAGGGTTTGGACCAGAGCGTTAAAGTCGGCTCCTTCCCGTTGAGATTCCTCCAATAAGGTCTCTAAAATATGATGATAATTGGTAAGCCGTCGATTGCCTTCATTATCAAAAATCTCTCTTCTTGTTATTCCAGTTTCTTCCATTATAGAGGCAAAAAGTTTTTCGAATCTTCCATCTCTCGACAATCGATTCCATTTGAAGAGCAAGGCCAGAAAGGGATGCGTTTCATCAAGATTTTCGTAAAACCTCAATTCATCCCAGGGTACCCCAAAAAAAGGTGTAGCCCATGCTGATAATTGAAGGCGCTTTTCGTAGGGCGAAGCAACGGCATTAAGGAGATGATAAATATCGTCAGCTTCTTGGGTCTGAAATAATCCGTCTTGTTTGAAGAAGGAATGTTTGATCCCAAAATTTCCGAGAAAACGGCCCACGAATCGCGCTTCGTCGTGAGAGTGAGTGAGGATAAATATGCTCGATGCTTTTAGTTTTCTTTTAACGCCGTTTTGATGAATTTCGATAGGATTGCACAAAAGAGAATCGATTTCGTGAGCGATCCATCGACCCAGAATTCGCTTCAAGGCGTAAGCGTCGAGTTTCGAATCTTTACTTATCGGTTGGATCAATTCAATTGGAATAACATGGGAGTCGTCAAATCCGCCCTCATGTTGGTATGCTTCATAATCTTCATTTCCACATTTAACGGGCTGGCTATAATCGATTGAAGGTCCGCCAAAAAAAGGTCGCCAAACGCTTTGATCGAAGACCGCATTATAAGCTGCGATCATAGATCCTGTGGAACGGAAGTTAGTGCTTAATTGTATGGGTCCGCGTCCGCTTCGGTCTTCAATCGTTCTCCGTGCACTCAAAAATGTCTCCACATCTGCGCCTCTCCAGGCATAGATCGATTGCTTGGGATCTCCGATGAGGAGGAGGGGATTTGACGGACCTGCATCAACAAATATCCGTTTACAAATACCCCATTGTTTGGTGTCCGTATCTTGAAATTCGTCGACCAAAGCGTATTTATATTTGGAACGAAGGAAATCGAGTAGAGGTCCGCTTTCATCATCGTTCAAACGTTTATATACGCCGTCCAACATATCATCGTAATCGAAAACACCTTTGAGCTTTTCTTCCTTAATATAGGGACGAAGCACATCCGAAAAAAGGTGCAATACTGCGATTTCAAGAGAGACGGTTTTAAAGAATAATCGTCTGACTAAAGCGGATCCTTCAGACTTGAACACTACTCTTTCGAAATCTTTGAAGATGGGGTCGCCCTTCTTGTTTGCGCTTCCGCGTAACTGTCCCAGGACGATATCTGCTTCTTGTAAATATGTGGCGACTTTGCCGTGGTCACCATATCGCGTTACACACTTGCTCAGATCATGAGCGAAGCCGGAAATATAATTGCTCCACATTTCGTTTGAGAAAGAATCGAAGGCGGAGGGAGTGAGGAGTAATTCATCGAGGATTTTTTTCAGCTCCACCATTTTGAATTCAGGGTAGAGCGGGTCTTCGTATCTGCAAATTTGTTCGAGGTTACTTTGAAGACGGCCTAAGGTACCCCGAGGGTTTTCCATCCATGCTTCGAGGAAGGTATGAAAAGGATACTCACAAGACAATTTTTCTCTTAATGCACGCTTGAATGCGCGGTCAAAAATCTTTCCTGAAGAGTCCTTTTTTTCGTTTAAAGCACGACCAAGAAGAAATGCGTTTTCATTGAGGATACGATGACAAAATCCATGAATCGTATAGATCGACGCTTTGGTAAATTGATCAAGTTGGCCTCTTAAATGTTCGCGAATACTGTCGTCGATTTCCCATGTCTCGCCTTCGTCGTGCATGGTTTCGGACGTGACGCATCTTTCTATAAGGACTCGGATCCTCGCCTTGAGTTCTTGGGTTGCACGTTCGGTAAAGGTAAGGACGAGGATATCTTCCAGACCGACACGTCGTCCATAGGCCCTTTCCTCGATGAGGATATCGAGGACAATATGTTCAAGGGCAAAGGTTTTCCCGGTTCCCGCCGAAGCCTCTAGCACCGAATGCTGATAGGGACGTAGTTTATTTACTATGTCAGGTTTACTAAAATAAGTGAGTTTCAAAGTAGGTCTCCATCGTTCTTTTGAAGATGGTCGAAATACAGATCAAAGCGTCTACGAATCAATGCTTGAGGGTCGGAGGGAAGCGGAACGCTGTCGATAGTTCTGACCGGACCTCGGTGACTAGAGTGCCTTTTATCGTTTCGGATTTTGTCTATCGCCTCTTTAAGAGGCAGTCCGTGTTTGTGTTGGAAAACTGCTTGAGAAGGGAAAATATAGGATTGCGATGAAGTGATAAGATCTTGAACCAGATTGATGAAATAGTTCTGAGATTCGTGTTGGTTTATTTTCGAAAAAGTATAGAGGTGATCTCGGTTCTGAATGCGTGCGAGATTAATGGCAACCTCCCATGTTTCGCATGTGGGGGTTTGGATTTCAGAAGCTTGCAAGAGAAGAAGGTCCAAGAAACCATCTATGGACCAGTTATCACTATTAGCGGGTCGATAGGTCATGGGTTTAAAAAGCACGGATCGCATCGCATTAAGATCCACAGGGCCGGTGCTTCCTATGAGTTCAACTTCCGCTTTTTGACCGTGAATATCGACTTCTCCGATAACCAGAGGCGAGATAGTGGAAGAACCAAAATCGTAAACGTGTAGACTATAAAGGTCAGTGTCGAAGACTTGAAGATTGTGTATCCAGTGTCGGAAGAGATCGCGAATACGTCGCTCTTCAGCCACAGCAAAGAGACCAGAGGGAAAGGTTCCTTTTAGGGAAGAAATCTGACATTGATGATGAATGATATCTTCGAAGTTTAAACCTGGGTCTTCCATACAACGCTTTAGGATTTTATCTAAGAGTTGGCTTCGCGACCGGAAGTCGAGCTCGAAGATTTCTTCGTTGCGGTCGAAAAGATCAACCTTTTCTTCGTTCCAAAGTTGAAGGTGATATTCGGCTGCGGCTTGTAGTGGGCTCTCCAGAAAATGCTTTAGACTTCGAAGATGAACTGTAATCCGTGAGGGCAATTTTAGTTCGTGATTTCTATGCTTTGGAAGTTTAAGAAGATTGACCAATCTTGTTGAAGCTTTCTTGGAGAAATGGGTTTGGATTTCGTTGCTTTTTGGAACACGACATTGCGCTTTTTCACCAACTTTGCTGAGCTCGTCGCGTGTTTGAATAGCCCAAAGCTCAAAAGGTATTTCCGGAAGGTAGTTATCTTTACTAAAATTTTCTCCGCGCTTTTCGTGACGATGGAGAGGGACTTGAATCACAAGATCTTCGTTCTCTTGAAGATAGTTTTGTGACAACATAAATTGGAGTTGCCGAACGACTTCAGAAGGATGTTGTTTTTCTCCGGTATGTTGATCCTGATCGACATAGGAAAGCACCAGCTTTTCTCTTGTTGAGATCAAGGTTTCAAGAAACATATATTCGTCACGGGCCCTTGGACTAACCATGTCTCCACGAGCGGGGCGAAAATCTTCGACCCAACGTAGATCAAGTGGGCTTCGCGGATCACGTTGGGGAAACTGTCGGTCACCAAGTCCGGCGATAAAAACGACTTTAAAAGGGATGGGACGCATCGGTAGAAAAGAAGAAACCACTACACCTTCGGTCAAGTAATGACCGCGCGTAATCATCATCGCCTCAAGATCGTTTTGAAAATAAAGTGCAGCGATTTCGAAGCTTACCGCTTTCCCACTTAAGTCCGAATCTTCCATTTGCTGTAAACGATCCCAACACCACGCCTGAGAATACTCGTCTTCATTAGTTATGGGTTCGAGGAAGGTCGAGAAATAATGCCGTAAGCTCGCCGCCCAATCTTTGAGAGGTTGAATTTTTTTCTGGAGTTCACGGGAGTGGTGAATAAGGTTTCGAACAGATTGTGATAAAATGGCGGCGTCATGAAGTGAACTTGTGGGAACCTCGATGGGAAGGTATTTTCCATCCTCGCACTCAAAAGGCGTGTTTTCGTCGCTCATAAAAACGCCGAGATTTAAACGTCTTAACGCTTGGTCCCAATGGTAAAGATTTTTATCAATATAGGTATCTTGGTGATCCTCGGAGTCGCCGCCATGAAAGACCGAAAGACTATCGCACCAATAAATCCATTGGTCAGGATGGACGTGGGGTGTTTTGGCAAGGGCGTTGGGGTGGGTTAGTAGACGCAGCATTACGAGGCGTTCGAACCCGCTGAAAGGAAGTTCCAACAACGCCTTTACGCCTTCCAAATATTGTCGATTATTTTGTCCTGAGACGTCGACGACATTATGAGGAATAGAAAATGCGCCTTCAAAAACGGATCCTATTCTGGATTGATATTTCTCTTTTTCGTCTTGGTTTACGATGACCGCGATCTCATGAAAATGTAACTTCTCTCCCCTTTTTTGATAGTGATCAATGAGCCTCCATATTTCTTCGGCGATAGCTTCTACTTCACGTTGGATACTTGGACATGAGAGGATTGAAATAGAATCATCAGGATCGAGGTTGAGCGCTTTTTCGGGGGAGGGGAGACGGACTAAAATATCGTGTTGTAAACGGTGAAGGAGCGTATTGCTATGTTCGCTCGGATCGACGAAAGCCGATTCGAAATCACAATCAGTAAGCATGTTTAGTAAATGAATATGGTCTCGTCCTGGTCGACCCCAGGCTTGCAAAGCGGGAGGGTCTTCAGTGAAGGAGGTCATTTCATCACCAAAGATGAGTTCGCTTTGTTCTGATTTTCTTTTCTTAAATCGTTTTGGACGGGTGATAGACCAACCTTGAGGTACGTCCTCCCAATACTCCATACAGGGGTTTAGAGCGTAGATTGAAACGTTTGTGTAGGCAGAAAGATCGGACAAGCTTTTGTAGTAGGCAAGCGCTACATAAGAGAGGGCAAAAAAGTGAAGTTCTTTTGGGATCTTTTGGATATCGAAATCATCAGGGTGGGAAAAAACGTCGGCGGGAAGGATCCATTTAAATCCCGTTCTTTCTTCTACCTCTTCCAGTTTTCCTGATTTTAAAAAAATGGCATTCCAGATTGCCCGCTGCCAAACTTCGCTTTCCGAAAAAATATCATCTTTGATAACCGTCGTTTTTTTCCATTGGGTGATGAGGCGTTGGCGAGAAAGAGCATATTCTTCAAAAAGACCCGCAAGTTTTGAGGTCAAATGAAAAATACGAGATTCACGTTGTTGAGGCGCGCTAAAGGAGAGGTATTTCCGCACACCGGTCATCGATTCTGATGCTAAGAAAGTATCATCGGTGAGCAAATCAAAAATGAAATTTTGTAGCGCTCTTTTATCAAGAATTTTCCGCCCAGGTTTTAACACTTTCTTGGAGAAACTGTTGAGATAATGCGTTTGAACATCGGCGGCAACGCCGGTTCGTCGGGCTATTTGCAGCTTCAAGTAGGTCGAAATATTTTTATTGGGTACGATGACAGATGTAGGAATATCCCACGATTTTTGAGCCCTCGCGCTGGTTTTGACAAGCTCGTTGACGAGCTCTTCGAGTTGGTTCGAATAATAGAGACGAATCATAAATTCTATATACATGTTTCAAGGTATTTAGGGAATTTCGAAAACTATTTTTCATCTGGCGCTTTCTTAGTTTGAGTAATAGTTCACAAAGGTTTTTGGTTTTCCAAAATCTTCCCGGACTTCTAAACCATAATTCACAAGTAAACCCTCTGGCATCGCATCCGCTGCCCAGAGCTCCTCTTGACTGCCAATATCTCCGATACGTGGATGCTCGATCAGTTGTGAGGCTCGAAAAACTACGGAAAAAGGAACCTCGGGATCGGCGCTAAGATAGACGTTATTATTACCAAAATCTGGATTCATTAATTTCTGAATCTGTCGATTAAACGCGACCCAGTCGTAGCTCTCAAGTGGATTTTCTCCAGGGGCGTAATCGCTTAAGCACGAGCTCTCGTTTTGACGTGGAAGACAATGGAAAGCCAAGGAATCACAGTCGTGATCAAATTCGGAACTGAAAGAGGCCGTGAAGGTGAACCCTTTTTTACTGATAAATATGTTGAGATCAATGAGGCAACCGTTGTCTTCAGGTGGCGCAAGTATCAAGGAAGAGGTCGTGATCTGTTGCGCTTCTTGAACCAGATGCAGCGAAAGGGCCAAAGGGGCGAATAGGATAAAAAGGTATAATGAGGTGAACTTCATATTGGTCTGGATTTAAGATTCAGACTTTGGACAAAGGCGGTGAGAAAATGTTCCTTTTGTTTTTGGTTTAGGCAGTGAGAAAGTAGGATCGGGGCAGAACTTAAGTTTTATTATTATTCGTTTTCATAATTCTTGGGAATCGTCATAGTAATGATGGGTTTTTAGGCCCAATTCATGCACGCTTTTTGCGTGTCATAATACTAACGCTCGGAGCGAATGTGTTTCTAAAGTTTTTTAGACGATTTCTGATTCTTTCAATGCTTTTGAGCGCTATTGGATGCGGAGATTGTTCCTCACTCGTAGATCCCCGTGATTTTGTGCCCGATGATGTATTTCCTAGCGATGTCCCCGATTTTGGGCCCAAACGTGATGCGGGGGATACTAGCGTGACTCCAGATTCTGGGCGGAAGCTTAGAGATGTGGATTTTAACTTCGATTTTGGTGATCCAGATCAGGGCGTTCTACCTTTCGCCATTACTGCGGTTGTTCCTAATTCGGGGCCTTTAAAAGGCGGCAATCAAGTGCGGATTGTTGGAAACTCTCTCGGTGCGGGAACCATTATTTTCGTCGGTTCACAGAAAATGGACGTGGAGTTGGTAAGTGGGGCTTTGGTCGGACGTATTCCCAAGGGGAGCGGACCCGGTTCTGTCACCGTTAAAGCGATCTCTGAAAGTGGCGAAATTCGTGCTTTAGTAGATTCCTATACTTATGTTGAAGACCTTCGAATTGATACCATTAGTCCTACCCAAGTCAGAACCATCGGCGGTACGGAAATTGAAATCCGTGGTGCAGGTTTTCGTGAACCACTAGGGGTAAGTTTCTCCAGAACCGACGCGTTGCGTGTGAGATACGTTAGCGATAAGTTGATACGTGTCGTCGTTCCACCACGTCCTCGAGGTTTTTCAGACGTGCGCATCACCACTTTTTCAGAGTCGACGAAGAAAACCAAAGGGATAGAATATTTTGATGAAGTCATCATCGATCGTATCGAACCTGCATCTGGAAGGATTGCTGGCGGAGAAAAGGTAAGCATTTTTGGGACGGGTTTTACAAGTACAAGTACGGTAAAATTTGACGGACAGTCCGCTGAGGTTCTTTCTGTAGATATTAACCAAGGAAAAATTCGCGTTAAAACTCCTTCACATGATGTCGGTTTGGCTGACATTTTTGTAAGTGCCTCAAAAACGACGGGAGTACTTAACAAAGGGTTTTATTTTCGAGACAATGACACCCTCAAAATATCCAATATCATTCCTAACTTTGGTCCAAGCTCAGGCGGAAATACAGCTCGTATTATCGGTTTTGGGTTGGACGACACCAATGTCGAATTCTTTTTTGATGGGAAGAAGGCCACAGTACTAAAACGTGAAGAGACCTTCGTTGATGTTCAAGTTCCTTCTGGAAATGTCGGAGATAGTGATCTCGTTTTGAAACAATCAGGTACCGAGAAAGATCGACTTATAGAGGGGTATCATTATCTCAACGATCTTGAACTCGACGTGATCAGCCCCACCTCAGGTCCATCCGAAGGGGGAACCCAAGTCACTTTAAGCGGAAAAGGTTTTACTGGAACTACCGAGGTAAAAGTGGATGGGGTAGGTGTATCCTTCCAGATTATTTCTGATACCGAAATTGCGCTTCAAACCGAATCCCATCATGCGGGGAAAGTGAACATCACCGTAAAACGAGAAGGTTTAAAAGCGACCTTGATTGAAGCGTATTCCTTTTTAGCATCGATCGAAATTTGGGGATTTAGTCCGACCAATGGCGCTAGAGCCGGGGGTACCTTTGTAGAGGTTAGAGGTCGCGGATTCTTTGGCGATTTAAGTGCGCTTGTTGATGGTATTCCAGGTACAAATATTAAACGTTTGGATCGTAATAATGTGGTGTTCTTCACTCCTGCGCATAATCCCGGGCAAGCAAAACTGGTGATAAAAAACGATACCCATTCTGCAGATGGACCCTATCCTTTCTTTTATTTTGAGCCCGCATCCCGTTTTGGTGGAGCCTCAGGAAATGAAGTGGAAGGTGCGGTAAATGTGACCGTTTTTGGGTTAGGAGAAGGCGCGCTGAAAGACGCTTTCGTAATGTTAAGCACTCGGGCCGAGACCCAATACCAAGGTTTTACAGATGCGAACGGTCAGATTACGCTTTCCGGTCCTGCAGTCATTGGAGCTCAAACCACCACCGCAACGGCTGCCGGTTATTCTACCGCAACCCTACAAACGGTAGATGCTGAAAACATCACCATCCTTTTGAATAAGCTGGATCCCACACCTGGAAGCGGGTCGGGTGATCCACCACCAGAAGCACGTATTTTTGGAACGATTAAGGCCGATGCAAAAATCGCCGATCCCGAAGATGAAAATACTTATGATATGGCTGTCGTTCGTACCACCCAACTATCCGCCTCTGGTTCTTCTTTTCCACCCCCAGGCAATAACTCTGTCGTCATCGGCCAACAAGGAAGCTTTGATATTCGCTCGCGCGTGGGTGACCTCGCCTTAATCGGCCTTTGTGGGACTTTCCACCAACCTTCACAAGTTTTTACGCCTAAATTTTTAGCGATAGAACGGTTTATTTTTCTAGGAAATAAAGACGAACTCGAAGTGAATTTGAAGTGTGATATTCCTTTGGATCAAACCCACCACTATAAAATTGTAAACGGACAGTTTGCACCAAGTGGGCCGAATATTAATCGCGTCCGATTGTTTTGGAGTTTTGGATTTGAGGGAGTTTTTCCAAGTCGGACTCTTGGGCAAGGTCTTGGAAGTATTATTTCTGTTTCGAACCAACCTGAGGCCAAAGGCAAAATTGATGATTTAAAAATCATCGCCCAAGGCGGAAGTTTTACCGGGTTTGGTTCTCCTTTCTCTTTATCAACCTTGTTGGATATTACAGAGACGGATGTCGTGATCGAGATGCCCACACTTTTGGATGTTCCTCATGCTCTTCGTCCCTTACCTGGAGGACAAGTTGTAAATAATCAGATCAGTTTTGCTGGAGGATTACCTTTTGAACCTGATTTTTACATTGGGATTGTTCGCAACGAAATTGGTATACCTGTTTATCAGTTTATTCTTCCCGGCAATGAAACGACCTTCGTACTTCCTACCTTCCCCGATTTTTCTAACCTTCCGGTAGACAAACGGCCAGCTCCGCTTCAGCAGGGCGTGTTAAATCTTACGATTATTGCGGCACGTATGAGAGCAGGGCATACCTATGAAAGCTTCTCTTATCGGGATATTGATGCGGGTTTGTGGGAATCTTATGCTCAGAATAGTTGGGCGATTCGCCTGCCTACTCCATAGATATAAAAAAGCTGGACCGATTTAGTGGAGGAAGATTTTTAGACACAAAAAAAACCGGCTTTCGCCGGTTTTCGTTTTCTTTTAAGCCCTCACTCGGATTTGAACCGAGGACCCCCTCCTTACCATGGAGGTGCTCTACCCCTGAGCTATGAGGGCGGAAAAAAAAGCGGGAGACGAGATTCGAACTCGCGACATTCAGCTTGGAAGGCTGACGCTCTACCAGCTGAGCTACTCCCGCATCGGCCGGCATCAAATTCTAACCACTCAATACGCTTACAACCTGATAATTGCAATCACAAAAAAGTAGCGAAACATCCTTGTTTCAAATTTGACGTCCGACAGTGGTGGGAGAAGGATTCGAACCTTCGAAGCTAACGCAGCAGATTTACAGTCTGCCCCCTTTGACCGCTCGGGAATCCCACCGGACGTTTGATTCTTTAAACGAAAAGAAAAAGCTGGTGATGGGACTTGAACCCGCAACCTACTGCTTACAAGGCAGTTGCTCTACCAATTGAGCTACACCAGCATAAAAAACTGATTTTTTCGTAAGAATCGTAAAATTGTCAAAGACTCTCTCAACGCCTGAGAGGTCCCCGCAAAACTAAATTCCGCGAGGGCGAGTGTTGTATAAAGACTAACGCAAGGTGTCAAGAGTTCATTCCCTTAAAGTGCGACTTTTTAGAAACTTCTTCTCCCGTCTTTGCCCACACTCTTCTCCAACCTTCCACAAACGATCTTCTAAGGAAAAAAGAGGTCCCCAACGACCAAGTAAAGGCTTTAAAAAAATGACCATATGTTTTCATAGAATTACGCTGGAATTACTTTTGCGGCGAAAAGATTATATTTGAGGTCAGTGCAGATCCAAACGATATCAAACATCGTTTATGCGGTAAAAAGGCAAAGACCACATCGTACCGTCATAAGATGACGCTCGACATTAATTCGCTGGTACGAACAAACACATCTACAAATTTACGGCGAAGACTTCGCTCATACTGACGTTAATACCCTATCAAAAACGTAAACATCCTTACGATTAAAGAAGATAATCAAAGGGCACTTGGATACAGATTAGGGTTGGATTTAGGACTTACTTGAGGTCATTGCGGCAACACCCTGAAGAAGTTCAGGGAGATCCAAACCAAGGGTTTGTTTGATTTGCTCGGATCCGCTTGCAGCACGGATGGCTGGGGATGCGTTCTTATCAATATTGGCGATTCCAGAGTCGATGACTGTAATTTTATCGATCTTGATGTTCTGGATCGTGGATAACATATTTTCTAAAATGGCATCAAATTGTTGGATGAGGAAAATCGGTCGTGCCGCCTCTCCCGCATATTCCCACGTTTCAATGAGCGCGTTTAGTGCCGCAACGGTGGCCTTACCATTTTCGATAATTGATGCGGCTTCACCTTTAGCATCTGCTTCCAATTTCGCTTTTTCTGCACGAGCAGGTTGGATCACATCAGCGGCAAGCTGGCGTTTAACTTGTTCTAAACGTGCACGTTGTACATCCAAACTCGCCTCTGCTTTCGCGACGGCCGAACCTACCTTTGAGCGTTCTTCGGCAACCATTGCTTCACCACGCGTTGATGCGTCAATGATTCTTCGGTTAGCATCCGCCTCAGCGATGCTTTTATCTGCATTGTATTTTGCGATAGCTTTTTTCAAATGGTTGCTTGCATCGATCACTGTGGCTTCGGCAATGTTGTTCGCTTCAGCTACCCGGGATCGCATCAACAGACTTGCGGTTTGTTGGCGACCAATAGAATCAAGATAACCTTTGTCATCACTTACGTGTTGAATCTTGAGGTTATCTAAAACCAAACCGAGTTTAGTAAGATCGTGCTCTGCTTCATCAAGAAGGGAACGCGCAAATTTTTGACGGTCATCATTAACTTCTTCAGGAGTAAGCGTGGCGAGTACACCGCGCGTATTTCCTTCTAAAGTTTCCTTTGCGATTTGTTGAATTTGGGCCCGGGGCATTCCTAAAAAACGCTCTGTAGCGTTGGAAATAAAGGGTTCTTGGCTTCCAATTTTAACGTTCGCTACACCTTTTAGGGTGAGTGGAATACCGCCTTTAGAATAGGCGTTGCTCACGTTAATATCGATGACCATATTGGTGACATCGATGCGGTCAACGGTGTTTAAAATCGGCCATCGAACCCTTCTTCCGGCATGTAAAAAAGAGTAACCTCGTTTACCACCTTTACGTCCACTAAAAACGAGGACTTCATTGGGTTCACAAATTTCGATAAGATTACTTACGACGATTGCCATGATAACAAAGAAAACAATGGCGATGGCGAATAATGCGATTCCTGTTTCAATCATTGGTTGTCTCCTTTTTTCGGAAGTTCTAGTTTTTTAGGTGCGGCACTCAACTGTTGTGTGGTGATCGAAGATTTTGGTTTTGCTTTAAATTTCGCCATGAGATTTTTGGGTTTTTCATCCTTATTAATTCCGGTTAGTGCTCCGCCGATATCGATTCCCACGACATCGCGAATCTCTGAAAAGATACTTCCCACGATTTTAGGGAAGGAGGACACATAATTTGGAAGGGCGGTTCCACTTCCAGAATCAATAAGAGCCACTTCAGTAACTTCGATTCTTCGAGCCGCCCACGCAACTTGTTCCATGATTTTCTCAAGTTGTTGGAGGACGAAGACATCGTTTGCGGCAGGTCCGGCTTTCTTCCAGATTTCGCTCATCATGTGTAGGACCTCCGCCACTGCACGACCGTTCTCCGCGATTTTTGCGGCCTCGCCGACAGCGATAAGTTCTCTTGCGACCTTGTTGGCCTCCGCTGGAATAACCACATCGGCTTGCAAGCGTAATTTCTCTAATTCGGTACGAACCTGTTGAAGATCTTGTTCTGCATGGGCACGTGCGGCTAAAGCTTTGGCTATTGCGCGTTCTTCTTCTGACTTAGCGCGGAGTTCTAAGGACGCCGTAAATTGGCGCAATTCATTTTGTAGTTTCTGGATTTGGGCGTCCGCATTTTTTTGGGCGACGGTCCCTCTACCTCGTGACTCGGACTCGGTTTCTTCTGCTTCTTTAACTGCGTTAGATTCCGCCACTTCAGCAACCTTAATAATCTCAGCGATGCTTTGACGTCCAAGAGAGTCCAAGTAATCCACTTCGTCAGAGACATTTTGGATTTTCAAGGTGTCTAAATGAAGACCCAGTTTTTCGAGATCGGGCCCACAATCTTTGACGAGCTCTTCAACAAAAAGAAGACGATTCTCGTTTACTTCTTCGGGCGTTAAGGTTGCAAGAACACCACGTAAGTTTCCTTCGAGGGTTTCCTGAGCCACACGCACCATTTCTTGACGCCCTCTTCCAAGGAAACGTTCAATTGCGTTATGAACCTTATTTGGATCACTTGATATTTTAACGTTCGCGATGGCGTGTACGTTGAGTGGAATACCGCCTTTCGAGTATGCTCCACGTGTGTCAATTCGTACTGGAAAAAGACGAAGGTCCATTTTCGTGACCGTTTCGAGAACCGGCCATTTAATGGTCCAACCTCCAAATATCGCGCGATACCCTACAATAGAACCGTCCACGAGTTTATTATCGCGACCAGAAAGAATCAACACTTCGCTTGGGCGCACAATATAAATGTGCGCTTTTAGAAAGAGAAAGAGGATTAACAACCCCAACGATCCCATGATCACCATTCCTATTAATCCGAGTCCTAAAAGTTCATTCATTGTTCCTCCTTAGTTGGAACCTTTCAATCGGTCAGCGTGAACAACTTGTGCCACTCCGTCCTTTACATTGATTACAAAACAGTCTTCGCCGAAATCGAGCGCTACCTCGTCTCCGTCGTCATAAGGTTCAGCACGCATTTCTACGATTTGACCTCGAAATCTAAATTTAACTTTTCCTATTTCTCCCTTTTCAATCGCCATGACCACCATCGCAGAAGTTCCCATCATCGCGTCCGCTTTGACGTGACCTCCCTCCGTATTATCGGCGAAGTGAAGCGCATAAGTGATTCCCAAACCAGCCAAGATGCCCATTATTGACGCTGCCACAAAGGTGGAAATGGTTCCCATCGATAGGAGGGTGAGAACGATTCCAGTGAGACCAAAAAACGCGGATAAGAAAGTATAGAATTTAAAACTAAAGAAAGGCAGAAAACGTTTTTTGGGTAAGGCTTTATTTTTTCGACTTAATTGAAGCTCAATATCGTCTAAGCCCACTTCAAGTTCGGCGTCCAAATCGAAGTCGCCATCAAGGTCGAAATCCGCATCATGATCGAAATCTGCATCATGATCGAGGTCCAGGTCATGGTCGAGATCCAAATCGTGATCAAAATCCAGGTCTTGATCAAAATCGATGTCCTTATCAAGCTCAACATCAGAATCCCCCAATCCAGCAACCACAGAAAGACCCACAAAGAGACCACCGAAAATTAAAGAGGCTATGTAGAGATATAACATAGATACCACGCGAGTTTGGAGAGAAACTTTTTTTACGTTAAAACATTGAACAGGTCAACTTCCTTCGAACTTATCATAGAATAAGTTCTGAGAATGATTTGGTCTATTAGAAAATACGACCTCTGTTGTTAGATAAAATCGAACTAACGTTCAGGGGTATGGTTTACAACTCTCAAGAGCTCAGATCTAAACAAAAAGGATTTTAAGATCCTGGATTTACCGAATCGTATAAGTTAGATTTAAGGCCAAACATACTATTTATTATTTGAGGGAATTTATGAAAACACCAAATCATCCTAAAAGCGTACCTGATACTGCCGTTTTTGATCCTGATGCTCCTGAAGGCTGGGAGTGGATCGAAGTTTCTTATGATGAGAATGGAAAAAAACATGGAATTTGTCGGGAATGGACCTTAGCCGGTCATCTTCACGGAATCGCCGAATATCGCCATGGGGCGTGTCTCGACAATAAGAATTTTCATCCTGATGGAAGGCTTTCCAGTCATACCGAAAGAATTGACAGCGAAAGGGAACACTCCGCTTTCTATCGGGCGAAGTGTGAATCTTCGGAAATTTGGCCTGCGGTGGGCGACCGGGTTGAATCAGTTATTTATTATTCCAAGGATGGTGGTTTTAGTAATTATACCACGCGCTTTTTTGACGCTGACGGAAACGAACTTCAGTCCTCAGGGATGGACCTACCTCCACGGCCTGAATCGGTTGATCCTGATGCACGTTTTTTTTCCGATCACGATTGGTGGGTCCTCGGTTCTATGGCGAGGGGTAGTAATCTACTCGTCGGAATGTGGACGCGATGGTTAGGAGATGGAAGTCTTTACCAAGAAGAACTCCGGAGCAAAGAGGGAAAATGCATCGAAATTACAACTTATGAAGAAGGCAAGGTTAAAGAGTACCGTGCCTTCTACCCTGGTGAAAAAGAAAAAATTAAAGTGATGGTTTATGGGCATAGTTCATATCGAACGATTTACAATCAGGAAGGTAAAAAGACCAACGAGTATTCTTGGACAACCAAAGACCACGAATTTATCGAAGAGACTACGCGATTTTATGACGGCGATATGTTGATCGCCGTCCGAAAAACAGTGGCTCCTGGACAAGTGGTCTACGAAGCGAAACGAATGACAGACAGCAGTTTATTTTGCGAGTTCTTTTCCGATGATGGCGAACTTGAAATGAGCGGGATCTTAAAAGAGGGCGTTCTTTTCGGCGAGTGGACGATGCACACGGAGAAGAAAAGTTTTGATACGACGCCTTTTGAGAAATCCGTCTCTGCTGAAACGCCTCGATTTCGTTTCATCCTTCGGGATTTGTTTTTTAAGTATTCTCGTGAAAAACTTAGAAAAGATGCGGATCCAAAGTTTCTCAAAAATATCGATAGTGTGGATTGGAAAAATGCCGATTCTTGTTATGGGAGTCCAGAAATTATTGCCGATGCATTGATCGCGATGGCCTCTTCTTCTGAAATTCTTCGAGACATGGGAGAGGGAAAAATAATGGGCGAAACCCTTCATCAGGGTTCAACCTACGAAACCACCGCTTTAGTGGTTCCCTTTTTTATCGATTTATTAGCAGACAGCGAAGACTCCTTAAGCATTCTCCGATGTTTACGATGGTACGCCGAAGCGGCATCGCCGTGGGAAGACGACGCACTTGAAGCCAAAGCTAATCTTAAAGAAGGTGATGAAGATTGGACCATCAGTGTATTGGGTACACTAGAAGGAATTTCAAAAGGATGGCCGAAGATCCATTCCTGTTTTAACACCGATTGTTCAGAAACCCGCGGAGAGGTGATTTCACTCGCTAAATACGGCCCCAGGGAGCTCGCGCTTCCTTTCCTAAAAGAGCTCGCCGTATTGGGCGATGAACTCAAACGTACTATCGCCATTGACGCTATTTCAGGATTTTCCAATGGTGAAGTGGGTGATCTTCTCTCATTTATTTCTGACGACTCAGCAATTATTCGTGTGGTGGCTGCAATCAAAATAGCGGAAAATCACGGAGAAGAATCGCCGCAAGTGGTGGTTGATGAGCTCTTAAAAGCTTTTTACGGATGGGAAGAATTGGGTGGGAAATACTTAGAAATTCCATCGGTCGAATCGCATCTCTTAACCGACCTCGTTTACGCAATGGCGTGTATTCGCACGGAAGAAATTAGAGATAAGTGTGATGTGTTTTGTGAATCGATAGAAAACGTAGACGCCATAAGTGCGACCACTTACGGGTTAGCATTATTGAAACTATCATTTGGTAAACCTGGTGATCCTTTTGCAAAAGACTTTATCCGCGTTTTGAAAACTTTAGCAGAAAGTAAAAAGTTTAACGATTTCAACGTTAATGCACACGAGAGTTTAGACATGTGGTTTTTACCTTATGAAGAAGAAC
>JAUTBZ010059883.1:0-18041 GCA_032361785.1 Lepetodrilus galriftensis
CTCTCTCTCTCTCTCTCTCTCTCTCTCTCTCTCTCTCTCTCTCTCTCTCTCTCTCTCTCTCTCTCTCTCTTTATTTACTCTCTGTGACTTTTTTTGATTGCATGACCGATTATTCCCCTATCAAATCATACAAATATTCCCCCTTTCTTCCTTCCCTCTCTCTCTCTGAGCCCCACCCTACCCCACCCACCTCTGACCACCACTCCTGTCAGCTGGCCACACAGGATGGACGTACAAGTGTACTATACATAGTACTGGTCAGGATATGCTACTCTGGTGTCCAGTCTACTGGTGGCGGAAGTTTAGACAGGCTACGAAGGGATCAAGTGCCCCTACTCAAAGATCTCAAGTACCGCAGTAATTTGCAGGAGAAAACTCTATCCACATTGTGGCTACTGTGCTGAAGTATTTCTAACACCCATCCAAGAGTCACTTGAGCTCCTTAACCACAGTGTCACCTCGACTTAATTATGTTTGTGGATTTAATTATTTCTTAATTATTATTGTGATCTTATTATTGTGGCCAAAACAAAACAAGTAAAACTCAAATTGTGTCCAGGGCTCCAGAATAACATTTTGAGTTACGGTACTTGTTCGCAGAGCAAGTCAGGGCAAGTGTTAAATGGTGCTAAATGTTAAAAAGTAGGTTGCCCACAGTGCAATTTAACTTGCCCCTGTACGTCGGGCATATGTTAGCCCAGAGCCCTGTGTGTCAATGTAAAATTGATTGATAAATAATTCTTAATAATATTGCTTGATTGGTTGAATTAGTGCGTTATGTTGCAGCGGGAATATTTAACTCAAACATGACAACCAACTATAATGTCAATTTTAATAAAACAAGATAACATTGGACAATATTACAATCTGAATTTCATTTCATACTTGACCCTTTTAGTCAATTATGAAATATAATACTATTGTCAGTGTACCTTTAATTCATCAGTTCGATTTAGCATAGAATGAAACACTGCCAGTATACAATTTTATAATATTTAAAAATAAAAATTATTATTTATTTTGTAGATTCCATAAAGTGATGCATCGATCTTAAAAAGTTAAATCTTCCAACACACTGGTTGCATCAGACTGCTACTCAAGCTTGATTACTTACAGGTGTACCTCTCTTGAGTGGAGTCTTCACATCAGACTTGTAATCTCTTATTTATTGCTTTCTCATGTTCTGTATCATGAAATATTCAGGTTCATAAACCATTTGTGATAATAATAGTCATAATATATATATAATCCAAGAAAATATCAACATAAACATGAATTATCAAGTTCCCGTTCCACAGAACATTAGCGCTACGAGAGTCATAATTCCTTGGCAAGTCCATGTACAAGGAATCGTTTCTTGAAGTTCTCATATATTTACTATGAGACCATAGCGCTCTCGTAAGTGCACAATCCCCACGTATTAGTGATTGCTACGAGTGTCCGTATGGCCTCGTAGTAGATACGAGAGCTTTGAGAAACGATATCCAGGAGTTACGACTCTCGTAGTGTTACCATTGTTCTGTGGAACGGGCCTCAGAAATGTATACACTACAAACAATTAATTGTGATGCACTACGCATTGATAGACGGCCAAAACCAACAAACAAGACGAGTCAGTTATCTTTCCATGAGTCTGCTTGGAAATTTAAGGAATAAAGACGAAATCTTAAAAAAATATTTTTCTCGACAGTAATGCTTTTCATTTAAGATCCAGTTTATAAAACAATCCCATGTATGATAACACAACCCTGTGCATGATATAACAACCCTGTGCATGATAAAACAACCCTGTGCATGATTACCAACACACTGGAAGACATTACAGTTTGAGGAAAATTAATATTACATGAAGCCTGGCTTTATAACAGTGAGCGTCTGTTTAATAAATGAATGTAACGAGATGATTGACATTTCTTCCAGGATGTTTGCTTAGAATCCATGCAGTTTAACACATGCATGCGTGAATTCACATAAACATGCCTATGTGTTTCAATGACTAGATTCATGTTACACCCAAGTGACATCATCATGATCATAGAAGTAGATATGGCAAAAGTGGGTGTGCACTTTTAAGGAGTTATCAGTTTGTTCTGTTTTGGGAGGTTGTTTTTAACATTTGATTATTTTTCCCGTCATGATTTCGACGAAAATACATAGAGCAATACATTAATTAATTCTCTTGACTGATACTGTCTTAAGCCTCTCCATGTTGAAGGCAACCAGAGATGCCCTAAATAACAGTTTATGTGCCTAATCAAGCAGGGACAGGGTTAACTCTTTCCATGTTGAAGGAGATGCCCTAAATAAATGTGTCTGTGCAGGGAGACGCTTAACCAATTTTTATTTACAAAGACTTTGATCAAAATGATAAATTTGCATTATTTTAAATTCAAACATAGCCGGTAGGTCATGCAAAGTGAAAATGGATTCATTTAAAAAAGAGTGAATGGGATTTTAACAAAGCTTTCCATGGTAGTTGGGCGATCACACAATATTGATGAGGGTATGGAAAAGGTGGGAGAAGAACCTGACACTTCAATGTATTACAGTAACACTCTTGAGCTAAAGCAGGTGATCCAGTATAGATTAGTGATCCAGGGATGATTGAAAACTATCAATAAATTGCACCCCAATTGTCTCTATGAATTCTTCCCCATTGTAGATAAGAAACCAATTCTAGTGGGATTCAAACTTGGAACTTAAGAACTACCCATTATACTATCCCACTCCCAGTATCTACACATAGAACACAAATAAATAAAAATAATAATCATTCATCGTTTAGAGTCGGTATGTCTAAGCCAAAGGTATATAAATAATAAAGTTAACATTTTTATAACGTCTGTATTTACCTTAAATAAATACATTAAGGTCTCAACAGTAATTATCACAGATTATTAATCAAATAAATATATTTGGATAAAGGAGACTTTGTATAATAAGCTACAAGGCAGTATTTATAGTTAAATGGATGTAATCTATAGTAGAGGAGATTGGACGAGAGATGACGACTATACAGCCGTAGAGCGGAGAGAATGAGAAGGGGAGTATTGGCCGGATGGCTCAACTTTCTAATTGGTCGCAACCCGAGGCCCCAGGAGTTGCCACCCCCTTCCTGTCACTCCAAACAGTGTGTATTTGTGACTCCCCGAGTGTCTCAGAACCAGCGGTATAACTACAGAGAAGCCCATACAAGTGTCTCAGAACCAGTGGTATAACTACACAGCACAGAGGAAGCTTACATACACATACATCCGTAAAGTAAAACCTCCCTGCTAAATCTACTCCAGTGCTATTTTCTACTCGGCAACTTTTCTTTCCACCTGAGTTTGTGAAGATTAGGATACCAGGAGAAGAAGAAGAAGAACACTTGACTCCTACTGAGGAGAAGAGAATTGAGTCTGACATTACACTCTGAACTTTATTTTGGATTCTGGCAGTAAATTCTCTCTGTGGTTGGGTTGTTGGAAGCATTCGGAATATTTATTTCATTCTTAAGGCTGTACTGGGTGAATCTTGAGAGATAAAGCATCTGCGGGGACGGTAAAACTTGCTGGGGATTGGCCGGCTTCCAGAGAACGTCATATCCATGATCCGCACGTAACGACGTCCAACAGCAGGATGGCAAACGTAACGGCGCAGCAAGTGTGGCTGGATGCAATGTCGACGACGCTGTCGCCGTTTTCTGCGGCGGTCGTCGGAATGGAGAATGTGTCCTCGAGCCATCCGGCAATGGCTCGGCCGATTCCGCCGGAATATATCATGATGGTCCAGTTCGTCTGCGACAAGGTCCTGGTCCCGCTGATCGTCAGCTTCGGGATCCTGGGGAACGTCCTCAGTCTGGTGGTTCTGACCAGGAAAGAGATGACGTCGCCCACCAACTGTTTTCTCATCGCCCTGGCCGTGTCCGACCTGACACTTCTGATCATCCAGATCCCACACTTCCTGTCCTTCGACCAGTATTTGATGAAGCAGCCGCAGTTCATCATGTTCCACAGATACTTCACGATACTCAGGTGAGCATTTGCACCATTATTCCTACTACCTGTTCTCCCTACTAGATTTAAAAAACAAACATTCTTGGGGTTTTGAGTTCATCATGTTCCACAGATACTAAAGGTGAGCATTCGTACCATTCTCCATACTAGATTGTTAAAAAACTGGGTTTTTTAATTCACCATGTTTCATAGATACTTCACGATACATGTTTCAAGTATTTGTACCGTTCTCCCTACTAGGTTTAATTTGTTCTTAATTGAGGTGTTGAGTTAATAATGTTTCACAGACACTAAGGTGAGCATTTGCAACGTTCTCCTGGCAATGTTCTAACTGGCAGCTTGGGTTGTACACTTCCCATGGAATTGAGAAGGTGAAATGAGTGTATATTAATCCATTGGCTAATAAAATGGTGTTCTCGATTACTCACTGACTACACTGATTACTTACACTCGAGTAGCCAACATTTAGCAATAAGAAGAATATGACCAATAATAATAATAATAATAATAATAATAATAATAATAATAATAATAATAATAACAAATGTGCATATTCATATTGTGTCAAATCCCTGTTCAAATGTGTGCCCATCATGCTACATTATTACCAAGTCAAGTCAAGTTTATTACTCTATTCACCACCTACGGTGGTACCAGAGCATAGTTATACAATATATAATACATAATAGTCACTGCAGGCCCTGGTCAATGGATCTATGTACTCTCATTTTCCTTTTCAACATCCTGGGAAGGATACTACAGGTATTGTAAATTACAATTAAAAAACCCCAATGTTTTACAATTTCTAACAATGATGTACATTGATTTATTTACGCATACAATCTGACTCATTTGACTTTGTTCATGAAAACAAGAAAAAAAAGGCGTAAATTAGAATTTTTCTTAATCATCTTATCAAAATATTTTCAAGGTATTTATTATTACATTACACTCCATTTCCACACTTGCAGAGCCAATACTGTTGTAACTGATATGTTCTTGCTGAAATTGCTGTCTGGTGTTATGACTACTTGTTATAGTAGACTACCTTGAAGTTCTTCTCTTACTCAGATTGGCTTGACCTGACCCAGTCTTGAGTACTCAAGTACTCACAGACATGAGTACTTATGTACTCCTAGAGACAGTGGAACTAAATTTCATAATCATATTGTTAAAAAAAAAAATAAAAAAATCAGTTAAGGAAGGGCATGAAGCAATGTTGAAATATTTTTTGAAGAATGTCCTCTGAGAAATAAAGTCAGCAAGGTTTGGCATATATTCTCACTAATTTCTTTTCCTGATGATATTGTCATTCAATTGTCATGTCACATTTGACCAAATATCTGTGATATATTATGACAATAAATAATGACAATGGATATTGAATTACAGAGAATTGTCAATACTGAATAACCCCACATATCTTGCATGCAGAGTTCTACCTTTATCTTGGCTGCTGTTTTGACAGACGGCACCAAGGTTGTTCTGATGTCTGTTATGCACATGACGAAATAGCAAGAGAGAAATGTTAGTATATTTAGCTAATACAGCAGAAAAACAAACAACCCCAGATACTATCGAATCAAATTTTGCTTCAGATAATTAATTAGGCATAACAAGTGCATTAACATTTTTTTCTGTGATCATACCCGGTAACTATAAAGAAAGGAAGAGTTGATCTTTTTGCCATTTCATTCAGGAACGGATATATCAGAAACCTTTATCACAGAAAAGATGTTAATGCACTTGTTAGATATATGCCTAATTAATTATCTAAAGCAAAATTTGATTCAGTATATCTTCAGTATAACTATAACTTGTATACTTCCCACAGAGCTAGAGAGGAAGAGTTGGTGAATTTTTCTAACATGTTTTTTCAAAAACTGTCATGACAAAAGCAAGCCAGACAGATACAAAAATATCTCCATTGTACGAGCTTCAAAATAAACAGGTTCACTGTGAATCGCGCCAAGAAGTGCAAGAAAATAAAAATAAAAAAAAGGTAAAAAACCCATGAAAACTGTTGTGAAAAGTCTAGGAATGGAACCACGAGATTCTGTAGAAGATGTGAGGCAACTATGTGAGATGTGAGATAATGTGACTAGCACTAGGGAAGATTATGAGATAATGTGACTACCAGAAGCCTATCATTGAAGCGTCTGAGTAATAGTACTGATGAGGAATCATGGTGTGTGAAAGCATGACAATTAGCACGTTTCCACTTGTTTCCGGTGGGACTAAACGTTAACATATATTATATGGTAGCGACTCTGGTGGTAGCATTTTTTAAAGAGTTTGGCAGCGACTGTGTTATGTTAAGTGATGTTTTTCTCAGCTTGATTAATCATTAGAAAACACTGTTTCCTATGGCATCTCTGGTTGTCTACAACTAGGAAAAGGTTTATAAATTAAATCTAAGGTGAGATGACATAAGTATTACACCTCAAAACACAAAAGTGTAGGTTTTCGAAATCTATAGCATCACAGGTTAGTTGGCATGTTTTCCACAGTTGAGTAAAGTTCCATCTGCAGAAAAGATTTGGATATAATGTTCAAACACAACAGTTTACAACTTGCAGAATGTGATGTCTTGGTACTATCATATTGCACTGTCAGGACAGGTTGCCTCACAAGTATTATTCAACATCTACAATAATTATATTAAACATTAATAAAAAAAATACAAATTAATACAAATTAAACAAGAATACTCTTTAGCATAGATAATAGGGCGTCCTCAATTCCTCATAATATGTTACAACCATTTTCTTCTTATGTACCTGTAACCTGACATCACAAGGCAACAGTGTAAATCTTTCCACGGCAAATTAACAACCCACAGATCTTAATTACAAATTTGGACCATCCCAAATTTAAAACCAATAAATTGTATGACAGTCGCAGGTGTAGCAAGTACATATTACTGGGGACATGTCCAACTCTGACTCAGTTCCTTTGAAGGTGGCGGAGACGGGATATTAATGCTTTGATGGGCACGCCTTTGAGATAAGGAACCTGCTACAAATAGTACCATGATTAGGTGTGGGAAACCCACCCACTGGCTTCCTGGTGGAACGGCCTATCAACGCGGGGATACGGGGATACGGACTGAGGATACGGACGTGATGCCCGTCATGAGACTCGCTGCTTCTTCTTATTGAGAGACACGGGTCTTATCATGCGTGATGATGCTTTTTAACACTGAAGTCAGCTCTGTAAACATTATATAAAACCACTTTTATGATCACCATCCTTGTGATAACTTAACTCTCTCCCTGCTGGATTAGGCACAAGTACTGCTCTTTAGGGCATCTTCAGTTCCCTCCAGTATGGAGAGGGTTAAATGTAAAGTTCTGCAGGATGAATTCTTTGTGGTGAATCACTGAATAATTATCAGATTGAACTATTAGCCCAAAGAATTACACAGTCTTTTAGATCTACAGTGTTTGTGGTTTTAGTGCAATAGTTGCAATGGAATCTCAAATGAGTGTTCTCAAAATCAACTTCAATACTATCTCAAAGATTGTTCTCAAACCAAATTCAATGGCACCTCAAATAAGTTTGCTCTACAACCAAATTCAATGAAATTTCAAAGATTGTTCTCAAACCAAATTCAATGAAATCTCAAATATTGTTAAAAAAAATAAATATTGTCATGTTCGTATTTTTAGGATTGTAATTTTTGTATTTTAGGCAATTAATTTAGGTTATCAAACTATTAGAGGGTTCGAATAATAAAGGTAATTACAGTACAGAGACTATAGATGATAAATCATAACACACCAATGCTCTCTAAACTTATCAAGCATCAAGCATTTACCCATGCTCTTTTATCAATAACAAGATAGTCACGTTCTGAAAACCTGGATACTACATGCAGACGCTTCGCAGTTCTTTAGCAGCCGGTGGTGAAAGTGTTTCGTGTAAAAAGAAGCATATACAAAGCAATCTTATCGCATTGAAGACTGCACCAGAATGGACCAGATGCACTTATCTCTGTTGAAACGGCAACGCCAAAAATCAGGGAATACGGTATGACATATCAGTTTGCATTATCTTGTTAAAAGTTCTTGCAAGGCGGAAACCGAAATAGATTTTAATTGCATCGCAGGCAATCACCTGAAGAAAGGGATTGAAAAAAAAGGTGAAATCCCATTGGATGTTCTCTGGTTTCTTGTGATCTCATGAAGACTGTATAGATGATTTCATAATCTGGGACTCAAATTTTCTTCCCATTCAAAGTCTTCTTGTTGTATTGTCTGCTTGAGATGGTTTCATAATCTGGGACGAAAATGGTCACATTCAAAGACTTCTTGTCGTAGACATCTAATTAATTGGCTCAAATGACAAATAATGACAAATGATGACAAATTAGCATGGGACATTCCTGATTAACGGAGATTGGTAATACTACCTCCCAGATTTATTAATTTGATATTACCCGTTGATAATTGCAAACATAGCTTTAAGGAATTCTAGTGAGCGTTATACAATGGAACAATACAAGCTAAACATGACTCAAATATGAAAAAAACTTGTAATGTTCAAATTACATGAAAAAATGTCATTATGCATTAAATTTCATTATTTAATTATATATATAATTCATTTCAAAATATAACAAGTACACCCAAGTCTGTCATGCTACTTTTTACGGAAATGTCCCTTTAATTTTATCTCCAGATATGTTTGTTTATCAGGAATTTTAGCAACCAACATTTTGTGTGAGAGCTATTTAGCAAAAAATTCTAAATCAAACACTTGAAAAGCTGAGGTATAAATGAACAATGGTGGTATTTAGATGTGAAATAATAAATACAAGTGCTATATACCTTGAACTCCGACCTCTACACCATGAACTCTGACCTCTGCACACTGAGGCTAGTGTAACGGTGGTAGAACCCCCTTCCTGATTACCATGGTAATGTCAACAAATGCAATCAAGACATTTTAACCCCTTTGCTGATATACCATGGTAATGTCAACAAGCGCAACGAAAGCATTTCAACCTGAGTAAAATAGGAACTTTTGTTAGTTTATGGCTCCACATTGGACGACATTTACCCTGATTTTTATCTACTTAAAACATACTTCATGCTACTTAAATTAACCTTAAACAGTGCTCCCTTGAAATAATGTCTTTCAATTCACAGCAGATTTGGATACAACATGAGGTATAATAGGTGTGGACCCCACCCACAATTTTCCTCCTCATAGATCAATAATGATGAAAGAATACTATTTGTATATGATTTAAATTAATAAAATGTATGCTAATATATGTAAATATTACACAGAAATAGACTATTATCAAGGTAAGTTAATCAAGTCAACTGTACACATTTTACTTACCCAATAAACCAACTTTCATTAGTCCCCGAAATTAATGCCTAAATGGCACATTTTTATGGAGTTTGACAAACATTTTTCAACCTGACTATCTCCATATATGATCCATATGTTGTCGCCAGCTAGGAGAAGGTTAACTGTAATTTGTGTAACATTTGCTCTACATGTATAATTTAATGCATATAAACCTCATAGACAGCTAATTTTAGCCTCTCCTCAACTTCAGCTTTGATCATGCCGAGATTGAATTTCAGGTGCTTTCTTGCAACAAATTTTATAAGTATGAAAACCTTAACTACATTAATTTTTTTTAATAGAACCCATTTCTAATTATATCCCTAATTAACACTGCAGACTAGCTAGAGAATATGATCTTAATTTGATTGACTCAGAAACCTAAATAATATTATTGGCAGCTTCTCAAAAGATTAATTTATGTACTAATTTTGAAAAAAATCACAGAAATGTCAAAAATAAACATAATTTTCTAATTAGTCCACACCCGATATTCTGATCCAAATTAGTTCCCCCTATTTTTTCTTTCTTTACATCAAATACAAGATTATTTTTAGGTGCATGTAAGTCATGATTCATTGAATGTTACCCTTATATTTATTTCTTTCAACACAAATCGCTGAACATCATAATTACTCCCATAATAATAAAAATATGCATATTTATATTGTGAAAAATTCATGCTCAATAGCATGCTCATAGCAGTGTTATTATTAGCCTGATGAATTCCCCTTCTAAACTCCCTGGGGAGTATACAACCCCAGCTGGTTTTCAAGGCGCTAGAAGCTTACAATTCCCATCCCTATGCCATACCTACGATGGTACATATATACAAGAATCTAAAAGTACAGAAGCCACACATATCATGTCAGAAGGCAGCACAGATCTAAATGAGATGTCTGGTTTCTAGAGCTGCTAGGTTATTTTTGTAACTTTTCCTACATTAGCAGGCATACTGACTCGTGGTAAATGATAAAATGCAATTAAAGCCATCACAAGGTTCCTGTCAGACATTAGACAGACATTGTCCAAGTTTCAATCCACACACACAAACTGCCCATTTCTATTTTACCCTGTTTACCTATCACCTGACACCACTAGATACTGCTTCATTTTTTAAATCTCTAACACGTTTAGTTTTCCAGGGTCTGACGTCAGTAGATATAGATGTCTAGTCAGGTACATGCCAAAACAGTGCTTGTTGTATTCATTAGGAAATGTTTCTAAATACAAGATATGAATTGAATAATTGTTAGATCCTGTTCCTAGATGTAATAATGGCAATGGTTCTACGTACACAAGGGATCTTTGTTTTCCATGTCTGCATATTAATTTTACCCCCAAGTCAATGTTGAACCATGATTTCAAAAATTGTTTGACCTGAGATAAGTGAGTGTTTTCATTGGCTACATTTACCATGCTTTACTTGACTTAATTCTTGTAAAACAGATCCTGTTTAAATGAAAACACTGATTGCACTCAAACCAGAAAATCTGAATGACATATTTTTCTAATTTTTCTAATTTGGTTAACAAGCTTGGCAACATGGGAAAGAAACATGAAACATGTTTTGACATTCTGTGCTGTCTTGACAATCATTGTCACTGACATTGTCAAATAAATGTCAAAATAAAAGAAATGCCAACAATTCTTATCAGCATTGCTTTCAAAGTTTTCAAAGCAAAATGAAGAAATTACAATTTATTTTCTCTTCCAGACTGCTTCTAGTTTCATTCCATCTATCAGAAAATTCTGAATGATTGTACAACCAGAATATGGTTGTTTTTATTTTGATATTAACTTGCTGTTTGGAATAATTACCAGTATTATTATTGTTTTACGTCACAACTATAAAATAGGAAAAGAAAATAATGTAAAAAGTCTAAACGTGAATGTTAGATATAATTTTAGAATATAATAATGAAATTGAAATCAAACATGCAGATATATGTGAGTGCAATTTTCTATCCCACTCTATACCATACCATTGTTGTAAATGTACAATAGCATCGTATCACTGACTCGCTAACTCTTCTTGTACAAAAAGCATCGTATCACTGGTCCTCCAACTCTTATACAATAGCATCATATCACTGGTGCTCTAACTCATAATCTGTATTAATGCATTCTGTCAAAGCATTTTACCATCAAATACTGTCTAGCTATAAAAATAGTTTCATTAACGCCTACTGATCTATGGTGCGAGTGCAGCAACAAAATGTACAGTTCTATTTTCTCCTGAATGATAGACAGTTTACAATTATTGTTAGCTCTGCTGTCAGTCAAATGGTGTTTCGTAATGAGATAAGCAGGTGATGGTGGAAGCCGTAAGCCACGGATAGTCGCTAGGACCTGGAAGTGGGCCTCTCGTAATAGACTGGAAATAACTGACGTCTGGCGCACTCCAGTGCTTGAGACAGATGCAGATGCAGACGTTCGTGTGCACCTCCACCTGTGTTTCATCTGCGATACATCTGTGTTCGTCATCAAATAATAAATAATAATGTGCATATTTATATTGCACCAAATGCATGCTAGAAAGCTTGCTCTACCCTGGTCAATGTAGCAATGTGCACTCATTATACCTTCTCAACTCCCTGGGGAGTATTATACAACCCAAGCTGCCAGTTAAGGCACTAGAAGGTTTACATTCACATCCATCTCATCCTATCGGGTACCCATTCACAGCTGGGTGGACTGGAGGAATGTGGATTTAAGCACTTTGCTCAGGAGTGGCATGAGCTAGACTAAAACCTGCGACATCCAGGTTATGAGGCAGACTTGCTATCTCTAGACCACTGCGCTCCACACTTTTTTGATACCAGTTTGATCTTGTACTCCCAGAGGTAGCACACGGGTGTATTTTCCCATATTTCTGAATGTAGACGCCCATGTGCACCAGGCTTTAGTAGAACAGAAATATTTCCACTATAAATGAGTACATATATATAATTTAATTTCCATTTCGCGTACTGGTATTTTCTTTTCTCCAAAAAAATCTCTGCTCTAGGATGTTCTTTTTTTTTTTGTCCCTCGTGACAAATATTGGTAACATGAAGTTTCCATTTTTGTTGTTGCAATCAATTTGAAATTAAGTACTAGTATGTCAGCAATGAAACATAACTCAATTTCAAAGCAGGTGAGATTTAGAAGAAAAAAAAAGAGAAAAAAGAAAATGGGTAATAAAAGTTCATGTCATTTTTGTTTACTGGGATTTTTTTCCTTCATAAAAACCTCCACTGTAAAATGATTTAATTTTCTTGACACGTAAGAAAATATAGATAAATATGAATTTTTAAAATTATAGATATGACAGCAGTGAAATGAACCTCTAAAAAATAAATAACAAGTACATACAAATAATTTTGAACCAGGTGAGAGAGAGAAAGTAAAATGAGTAATAAAATCAACAAACATTGAAAGAAAAATAAAGTTTAAAGAGTGTCAAATATGTGTGACATTTTTATCCCCGACACATCTACACCTCTTGAAAAGGTCACCAAAATACAGCCTGCTCACATGTGTACATGTCAAGTGTACAACGGTTGTCCTTGTCATCTATTTTCATCTGGGAAGGAGAAAGAGTTGTACTTGTCCTGAAGTGATTCCTTTACAATTGAACAATGCATCCTGCTGGAGAGACAGACAGGCTAACAGGCAGGATGTTTGCTTCTCGGGCGGGAAATGTAGCGGGATCGTGAGAAATATGAACGTAATTTTTCGGTGAAAAGTAATATAGTTATCAAGGGCACGAAAAACATCTACGAAAATGACACTAAAAACAAGAAAGTGACACGAAAAACAATGTATGATCTCAATAGCAATGGGGTCTCAATATTTGAAATTCAAAATCACGTGTGGGCGAAAATGGGTATTTTGAACATTGTAAGAACTTAAACATGTACAAGATGTGAACATGGCATTGAGTTTAATATGCATGTTTACTGCTGTTATCAATCTTGATATTTCTGACCTAAAAATATATTTTTTTAAATAAATAAATAAAATACACTGCACTGAATAACAATAGTTGAGCACACTACAGAAACTATACACCACAAGAGTGCAAGCAACACTCACAGAATATAAGAATGTAAGTATAATTAGACCAAGGAAGGAAAAATAATTTTGTATTTCCTGTAGCCTGACACTCACTTTGAAAACACTTCTGTGACAGATTTCAATCACTTCTCATCTCAAGAATAATTGACAAATCATTATAATGAAAAGAGTTTTGCACTGTGGAGAATTTACTCTGGCTTTGTTCTTAGATTTCACAGTCTTGTTGCTAAGACTAAAGTAGTGTTTGTAAGTCAATTGTTCATGATTTGAAGTGTAAATTATGGAATGAATGTAGTACGGTATGTAGTATGTAAACATTACATGCAATATTAGAAACTAAACTGACTTTGTTAACGTGAAACAAAATAATTCTTTTTGTTTGGCCTCACACATAAAATAATATACCGGGTACAACAAAGATTTTAATAATAGTGTTAAAATGTAATTCACCTCTTCATGCTCAGACTAAAAAGGATATAACATTAACCCTCTTAGCTCTATTGGAAATCAATGGCAGCATTTATAAAAAATATATGTTGGTCTGTTGGTCCAGATTCACTGAAAGATCATGAGTTTTTTGTTATTGCTGGTCCTTTGGGCTGGGAGCTTTTCCGATCAGAATCATATTAACTAATTCAGTTTTAGTGAAGGACCAGGGACTTTCAAAGCTTTGGGTCCTTCTCACCAGTGGTTATTTTTCAATTTTGCAAACACTGTATTTTAGTCTACAGCAAGGCCAAACAAACATCTAGGTATGTTTTTTTTCCTATCACATTTTTTTCTCTCTCTCAAAGCGTGTCCCATTTTCGTTTCAAGTACATCATCTGAAAGTGATTGACATATTGCCCAAGACAGCATCGCCTCTCCAAACTCTTTAAAATATATTTATGTTTCACGTTGCCTGTTAGATGTTGTTTATAGACGTAGGTAAACTTTGCCTGATGACACGTGTTCCAACTTGGACAATGGAAATGGACTCCTCCTTTGTTTAAACTCGACACCCGTTGGGGCGTTATCATAACAACGAAACCATTTGTAGATGGTGCGACTAAATTGAATAAACCTCGATGTACTGTTGTATATTTAACGAATCTTGTAAACTTCTAGGGGAATGACTCGTAGATCAAATTGGACGTAAACAGACTTCTACGTGTAAGTGCCTTGCTGTACTGAAATCACATGTGACCACTTACGGTTTCATTCAATGTAAGCACTTTCATCACCCGCTAACTCAATAATAGGAAATACAGACGTCTATTATATAATAGACGTGTGGATTTGTACGTTCAAAAAAATGAAATACATATTATATATTTATCCAAAATGACCACCCTAATGAGTTATTAATGTTCTTCAGGTACGAAATGACAAACATCTTCATCATGTATTATTATATAATAAATGTGTGGGTATCGCAAGTTATTTTGATTTTGATAATTTAAAAAATATGATACATATTTCTAAAAAATAACAACCCTAACAAGTTTATTTATCTTTTCCAGGTACGTAATGACAAACGTCTTCATCACGTGCACGTGTTGGATCACAGTGGCTGTGACGATTGAGAGGTTCATATCTCTGCGCTTCATGACAAGCCCTCGTCTGACGTGCACGATATCGCGCGCCAAGAAGACCATCGCAGGAATATTCGTGGTGTCGTTCCTCTTCCACCTGACCAAGTTCTTTGAGTATGTCCCGAACCCCGACCTGACACACCCTCGGCCCATCCTCCAGACCGAGCTCTCGAAACGTCAGTCGTACGACACGTGGCTCCACATCGCCAACATCACCCTGGCAGCCATCATCCCGGTCTTCCTCCTGGTCATCGTCAACAGCTTCCTCATCTACTTCCTGATGCGCCACCGCCGCCGCATGCAGCGCCACCGCGCGGGCTCCCTCTCCAGCGTGGACATGACCCACATCACCACCATCGTCATCGCGATGGTTCTCGTCTTCATCGTCTGCCACTCGTTCGGGGTCTTCCTCGCGCTGGTGATCGCGTTCCAAGGCCGGAGGGCGGTGTTCGGGAACTACCTGTACCTGAGCTTCAAGCACATCAACACTCTCCTCATCACCACAAACTCCAGCATCAACTTTCTGCTTTATTCCACCATCAGTAAAAAATTCCGCACCACGTTCGCGCTGATTTTTTTAGGCAAGCTCCACGACAAGAAGTTGTCGTGGAGCCTCCACAACTCGACAAACGAGCAGACATTTTCAACTAAGCCAAACATGACTTCGTACATGTCGCAAGTATCCACGGACGAATCCAACGGGAAGTGTGGTGATCACTCGGAGGTGTGAGCAGAGGGAAGTGTTTTTTAATTTTACCGAGCGAACATTGCCAAAGAGAGATCAAGTCAAATTACATTCAATCAGTTCAATGAATACTTGAACATAGGACATCATATGGATGCAATAAAATGGGTTTTCGGCAATCAGTGTTGAACTGTAGTCAAAGCGAGATCAATTTGCATTAAATCGGTTCTTGAATGATTGCTTGAACATAGGACATCGTATACGCATATGGATATTGAAGTTGAACTGTTTGGCAAAGCCAGATCAATTTGCATTCAATCATTTATTGAATGATTGCTTCAATATAGGACATCATATGGATGCATAAAATGGGTTTTCCATGATCAAATACAGGGATGATACACAATAGTGGTTGAAATATGGATGCTTCACCCAAACTTCGATAAACATTTAAAACAAAAAGAGAAAATGATAAATATAATCAAAATTCTATAAAAATAAAATATTATGGTTTAGTTGAAAACTGTACTATTCATATCAATGGATGGTCAGTGACTATTGTACTATTCATTTTTGTTAGTAACGGTACTATAATGGTCAATTGAAAAGCATGTAATTATTGTCACTGATTTTTAAAATTAGTTGTATAAATTTACTCGGAGAATTCCTATGTATATTTGCATCATAACTGTGCAGAAACCATATAATTCAATGTGATAGCTGCATATTAACGTACACATTTTTTATTACATTGTCAAGATAGAAACATTCTTCAATTTTATTATATTTTTATTTTCCACATTCTTCCTGCTTGATTATTTTTTCTGTATTTTTCTTTGATATTTAATTGGAGGTTAGAGTCACTTTCAAGATTATTTCACTTATAATTATATCATGGCTTGTCAGTTAAGAGCAGGAGGAAACATACAACATCCGTAGTGCTGAATATTGCAGTAAACCTACGAGCACCAGCTGGTACTAACAGACCAAGGATGATAACTGTATTACATACAGTGCATCCTATCAATATTGTGTCAGAAAGGTAACTTTCACGAATATTGATGCCAGGCTCTAGGACGGGATTTGAACCCGGGGCCCCGAAGTCCAAAGGTTCTACCATTGTGCCCCGATTAATTATTAACAATTATCAGCATTACACAGCATCTCAGGTTGGCAGTAGTAGGAAGAACATGATTAAGAAGTGATGTATATATTTTGTATCATTAATTGTCAATAATTCGTATTAAAATCTATGACTATATCTTCTATAACCAATGTGAAATAATTAATTCACGATAAATTTACTTTTTTGGGTGGGGTGGGGATGAAGACATTTTTTGAAATGCAAACAAATGCAATATCATGCACATTGGCTGCCTTCTTTATGAATTTACAGGGGCGGAAAATTACCATTGCCCGACGCCCGTGTACAGTAATATTTGACAGTAGGGCAACAAACATATGGAATCTTACATGCCCGTGGGCAAGTACAATTGCCTGTTCTGAAACATACATCTTTGATTGGGCAAGTGAAATATACTTCAGGGCAAGTGAACAAAAAAAATTTTTATTCCGCCCCTGAATTTATCCTAATTCATTGTCGTCACTCCCAATGTACATATATAAATATATGATCATAAAAATATCTTGTTATTGAATACATCTATGCACATAAGTGTACTTGTAAATTGTATTACCGGTAATAAATTAGTATGTAGTCTTTACAGGACTGTGTTGTATTTGTGATTTGAATTGAATCAAGTTTGTGGGATCTGATGCACGACTTGATCACAGATGAACTTATTGAAAATACAAGTCCGTAAACAATATACAGATACAGGTCAGAAGATGTCCACAATAATAAAATGTATAGATTGCATTTAATGTAACAGAGTCATGCCGATCCTGGGATTCGAACCCCAGTTGCTGGACTGTGAGTCCAACGCTCTATCCACTGAGCCAAAGGGGTAACTGCAGCTGGCCGAGACCTGTATGAGCATCGTAACACCCGGCTAAAAAGCCTGAGTTTGAACATTGTATAAGTATACTCCTTAGAGTTGAGAGGGCCTGGGGTCCGATACACAAAGCTATGTTATCTTGGTCCGAGATTACAACATTTTTCTGAGTACGATTTCTTTTCATAAAACGTCACGTCGACGTCATATAACATACATACTCAGGCTATGACGTCACATGACGTTTTATGAACAAAATTCTGAGTTGGGTATGAAAGCATACTCCAGTGACTCAGATGGTCAACAAAATGTTCAGGACAATATCGTAACAGGTTTTTAAAATCTCGGACATTTGTGAAAATAATCAGGCATGGTCTCTAATAAATTCGGACATTTGCGAAAA
>JAUTBZ010059994.1:0-38827 GCA_032361785.1 Lepetodrilus galriftensis
GAATATATCGCCTTTTTGGGCGTTTATTTCCCTGCGCACATCAACAGGAAGGGTGATTTGTCCCTTTTCCTTTAATTTTGTGACTGACATCATATCTCTCATAAAAGTTTGAAAGTAAGAAAGTAACACTTTTGAGTATATGAAAAATACACCCAAAGTCAAATTTCCGATAAACGATAAGGTTTTCTAGTTTTTTTTCAGAGTTTCTGGTGTTACTTGGCCTGTATAGTCGCCGAGTTCAACTTTTTCATGCTTCAAATAATTATAAAGCGTGGCGCGGCTGATCTGTTGGTTCTCCAATATTTCAGCAATCGACATCTTGCCTTCCTTATAGAGCGCGGCCACGACAATCGCCTTGTTCTTGGCCTTGTCAGACAGTCCTTTGGGACGGCCACCAATGCGGCCACGGGCGCGAGCAGCCGTGAGACCAGCTTTGGTACGCTCAGAAATAACTTCACGCTCAAACTCGGCGAGGGAGGCAAATATATTGAAAATCAGTCTTCCTTGGGATGTTGAGGTATCAATCGGATCATGCAGACTTTTGAGGCCAACATCCTTTTCTATCAGGTTGCCAACCAGTTCAACCAGATGTTTGAGAGAGCGGCCAAGACGATCCAGTTTCCAGATCACAATAATATCGCCAGGTCGAACCTGTTCTAACATTTTGTCCAGCTGAGGACGACTGGCTTTTGCGCCCGTGACAACTTCTGAAAATATTTTCTCGCAGCCAGCCTTTTTCAGTTCATCAATCTGCAAATCCATTTTTTGGTCAGCAGTCGAAACACGGGCATATCCAATTTTCATAAAAATTCTCTGTTAAGGAGGTAAATTCCAGCCACCAGTTTAACAAACTTAACAGGTTTTACAAGTTGGTATATTTAGTTTAGTAGATGGATTTAATATACAATAAAATTCCCTACGGGTTCGGATTCTCAGTTTTTGAGGGTAGGGGGCTTCGTTGTAAAATTTAACGTAGGTATTTTTGATCGATTAGTGTTCAGTATTTTTAGATATTTGTATATTTTTTCTTCTTAGACTATAATGGATTGTGGGTAGGTAGGTAGTATTACCTATCACGATAGGAAGGAAAGTTTAATAACTGTCATGTTAAGGTTTTATTTTACAATACTTGAATATATAATTCTTCTAAAAATGTTATGGCAAATACAAAACAAATATTAGCTCTACTTAAGAGTAAGTCAGAAGGTAATGATGAGCAGTTTTATTCAATAGCTCTCCAAATTGCTGCGTCTGAGGCACGTCAAGGACATCGCCATTTTGCTGAAGAATTACGTTCTGCTGTTGATGAAGCTCGGGCATCTACCTCAAAAGGAGCTTCAGTAGCTATACCATTTGCCCAACCGAGGGGTGATCTACATGGTTTGGTCGATTATCAAACACCACGTTACAAACTATCAGATATTATATTGCATGATAGCGTAAGCCTGAAAATAACTGATTTCCTTCGGCAACAAATTAAACGAGGATGGTTGAGAGAACATGGAAAAGTTCCAAACCGTCGGGTGCTTTTTGTAGGGCCTCCTGGAGCGGGCAAAACAATGACAGCTGAGGCTTTGGCTGAAGAGTTAAAACTGCCATTCTTTATTATCCGTTTAGAGGGACTAATCACCAGATATATGGGGGAAACAGCTGCAAAACTTAGATTAGTATTTGATCAAATAGCAAAGGCTCGCGCAGTATATTTGTTTGATGAGTTTGATGCTGTAGGTAGTGAGAGGAATGCAAGTAATGATGTTGCTGAGATGAGGCGTGTTTTGAATTCGTTTCTTCAGTTTATGGAAGAGCCTAACTCTACGGATAGTATAATTATTGGGGCTACTAATTATCCAGAATTGCTGGATCATGCTCTTTTGAGGCGTTTTGATCTTATCTTAAAGTTTGAACACCCAACATCGGAGCAAGTAAAACACATCATTAGATTAAATTTACGACCTATGAAGTACCCTCGGTTAGCTTGGAAAAAAATAGTTGCTGCGGCTGATGGTTTGAGCCAGTCAGAAATTACACGTGCAACTGAAGATGCTGTAAAAACAGCAATATTAGATGAGAGAAGTATTATAACTACGGAAGACTTGATAAAAAGGCTTGATGATCGTGTCGAAATGTCTAAAACATTTACAAATATTAATGATAAGATGTAGGCTTTCATAAACATTATGAGTACACGTTTTAATTTACCACATGTCAATATCACAAATTCTCGTCAGACGCATCTTTATAAATCACATCGGTCTAATTTTGGTGGGAGTAGTGCAACTTTTGATCGCCAAGAACATGGTGAACGATTACTCCAAGAGCTTTCAGATGCGTTTATAAATGCAGAATCCCAAAAATCTAATGATGACCGTCTTGACCCTGCTACAGGTATTTATCTTGAAGTAAAATTACGACCTAGTTCAAAGGCGGACGTTGTTGATCGTAAATCATCTGGAGTAAAATCTGGAGCTACAAAGATTAGGGATGATGATAGAATAAATATCGCGTTATATGTTCCTGATGATGCAAAAGAAGATATAGAGAGTATTCTAAACGATTACACATCAGGTGAATTAACCAAGAAGAAAAAACCACAGAAAAAAAATATTGTTGAGGCAATATCTGAAATATTAGAAGCAAATCTAGAAACATTTTGGACAGATAAGGTCGAAGAGCTACCAAGTGATGATGAAGAAATATGGTGGGAAGTTTGGTGTTTTAAAGATTTTGAAAAAAATATTGATATTGTTTTGGATAAGCTAAATGTTCAATCATCTAGCCAAGATAATAGATTGTATTTTCCTGAAACCGTTGTGATTCCAGTATTTACAACACGATCTATGATGAAATTAATTGTTTTTTCTGGTGTAGGGGTTTCTGAATTAAGACGCGCTAATGATACCCCAATATTTTTTACTGAAGATGAAAGAGAAACGCAACAAGATTGGGTTTATGATTTGGCTGGTCGTATCATATGGCCAGATTCGAATGTTCCAGCTGTTTGTTTATTTGATACAGGTGTAAACCGCGCTCATCCTTTAATAGAACCAGCATTGTCTAGTCAGGATATGTTATCTGTAAAATCAGAATGGGCAACATCAGATACTTTAGAAGGTCATGGGACAGGTATGGCTGGATTAGCTGTGCATGGTGACTTGATTTCTGCTTTAGCTGATACAGGTAATAGGCATGTGAAGCATCGGTTAGAATCTGTCAAATTTTTAGCTCCTGCTGGTTTTGACTCTACAGAACCTCGAAATTATGGTGTGATAACCCAGTTAGCTGTAGCTAAGTCTGAAATTAATAATCCAGATCGGTTACGTGTTTTTTGTATGGCTGTGACCAATGATAAAATATCTGGTTATAGGCCAACAACATGGAGTGCGGCAATTGATCAGGCAGCCTCAGGAACGATGGGGGGTGATGATGAAAGTCAAGACAACTATCGTTTATTTATTGTATCAACTGGAAATGCACCATCTCATATAAAAAAGTCTGATATTCTCAAACCAGAAGATTATCCCGCTGAAGATCCATCGCAGGCTTGGAATATCCTTACTGTTGGTGGATATACCGATAAAATAAATATCACTGAAGCTGATGATATTTATAAAGAGTGGAAACCTTTTGCTGCTGTTGGCGAATTAAGCCCATTTACAAGAACATCAACTGAATGGCTCATGAATAAAACTGCTTATAAGCCAGATATTGTTATGGAGGCTGGGAATCGTGCTATTAATGAAAATGGCACAGAAGTTTATACTTTGGACTCTCTTTCTTTATTATCAACTGGTTCAAATGTTGATCAATTACCCCTTACTACATTTTCCGCAACAAGTGCGGCTACAGCACAAGCTGCTAGACTTGCAGCACGGTTATTTGCAGAATATCCTAATTATTGGCCTGAGACTATCCGAGCGTTAATTGTGCATTCTGCTGAATGGTCAAATCCCATGAGAGAACAAATTTCTCCAGCGAATAAAACAGATGCCTGTATGCTTTTGCGTAAGTTTGGATATGGTATACCAAACTTTGAAAGAGCTGTTGCATCAGCAAAAAACCATTTGGCACTTGTAACACAAACAGAGATACAGCCTTTTAAAAGAAAGGGACGAGAATTTAATGAGTGTCACTATTATAAACTTCCATGGCCTAAGGAAGTTTTAGAAAAATTAGGTGAAAATAATATTCGTTTGAAAGTCACTCTCTCTTATTTCATTGAACCTAATCCTGGATTGACAGCTTCAATTAATCCTCAACACTATCAATCTTTTGGTTTAAGGTTTGATTTACGTCGTAAATCAGAAAGTTTGGAACAGTTCTATAAAAGAGTAAATGCTTTTGAGGTAGAAGGAAAACCTGACACTATCTCGGATGATGGATGGACTTTTGGGGCTAATAGCATTTCGGCTGGTTCGCTACATAGCGATGAATGGAATGGTTCTGCGGTAGATTTATTAACACGAGATGTAATCTGCATTAAGCCTGTGATCGGATGGTGGAGAAACAGAAGTACATTAGATGATGTAGAGAAAAAAGCACGATATTCTTTAGTCATAACTTTAAGTACAGAAGATATAGAAATTGATCTTCATACTCCTATTTCAACATTGGTTGATATTGAAACCAATGTTGATATTCAAGTCAAAACATAAAATATTATTTCCTTGGTTTAGAGGGAAATGGTTTTGATTCTTGATAAGTCCCAATACACACCCTATAGTACCCTAAAAGGGTATTTTGTATCATGCAATCAACAACAATCGGTAACGCGCTGTTTACCAAGACGCAGCAAAAAATAATGGGTTTGCTGTTCCAAAAACCTGATACCTCCTTTTACCTGAATGAGATTGTCAGGCTGGCTGGGATGGGGAAGGGGACGGTTATGCGGGAGCTGGAGAAGATGACGGCTTCTGGTTTGCTTACAGTCAAGCCTATTGGCAACCAGAAGCATTATCAAGCCAACGCGAGTTCCCCGATTTTTAACGAGCTGCTTGCCATTACCCGAAAGACTTTTGGTCTGGCTGATGTGGTGTCAGAGGCTCTTATGCCTGCCCAAAATGCCATTCTATACGCCTTCATCTATGGTTCTGTTGCCAAGGGGACTGAGACGGCCAGTAGTGATATTGACTTGATGATTATTGGCAAAGGTCTAGTCTATGCTGATGTGATGGGATTTTTGCTACCTGCTGAAGCAGAGCTGCAACGCACAATCAATCCAACCCTTTACACGCAGCAGGATTTCCGCAAAAAACTGGCGCGTAAAAACAGCTTTTTGACCCGCATTTGGGAGCAAGACAGGATCACTGTGATGGGAGATGAAAATGCCATTGGATAATCTTGTCAAGATTGGTCAGCTCAAACATGAGCCGCCAGACCAAGCCGAATTTGACGGTATGGTTGCCTCTGCCAAGGCTTGTCAGAAGACAGCCAGTTTTCACTAGCTTATGGCGCAGCCCATGCCCTCGCTCTGGCTGCAATGCGTTGGCACGGATACCGTTCCGACAACCGTTATCTGGTGTTTCAGTGTTTGGAAAAAACAGCAGGACTGGAAACTGTAAAATGGCGCGTTCTGGATCAATGCCATAACCGCCGTAACTTGGCTGAATATGAAGGCCACCTTGAAATAGACCCTCAGCTTCTGAAGGAACTTATTGTGATTACAGAAGAGCTTTTGGTGAAGGTTGAGGGCTTGGGAGAGGTTCAATGAAGTCTGACTATTTGCTAGACTTCAGCTGTTTTTCAGGCTGAAGCCGTGGAGTAGGAACGTTCCTACCATTTTCATCCAAAATAACGGTGGTATTCTTGTGCCGTAAGGTTGTCAGGACAAAATTCAGAATTTTGTGGTTGCTTGAGTTTTATAGTAGACTAAACAACTACCCTCTAAAAAGGGTGGGTTAAAACAAGCGCACTGAAAGTACAAGCTTTGGACAGGCAGGCTTCGCAGCCCGTTTAATTCTCAATATCGAAACCATCGTTAGGGCTTTTCTCAAAATGATGATTAAGATACTCCTTAATCATTTCCTTCGATAATTCACCAGCCGTGACACAAAAATAGCCTCTCGCCCAAAAATGTCGCCCCAATACCGTTTCTTGATATGAGGAAACTCTTCAAACAACTTTGAGGAAGTGTGTCCCTTGATACGGCGCATAATGTCTGAAGGGGAAATATTGGGCGGTGCTGAAACCAAAATATGCACATGGTCTTTACTCACAACACCCTTCAATATCTCAATTTCAAACTGTTCGCAAACCTGCCTCACAAGTTCACGAACCCTCAGTGCAATATCTTCTGTAAGCACATGATAACGATATTTTGTGACCCACACAAAATGATATTCAATTCTATATTTGGTATGGCTACCTGTTCTATATTTCATGAAAAAAAGCTTAAACCAACTGCTAGCTGAAAGCTACCCATCTGAAAGATGGGGGGTTTAACCTTAAGGCGAGACTAATAAAAACAATCGCCAAAACAGCCACAAACATAGCACTAAGCTGTTCTGTAGTCTCAGGTATCCCCCCTAAAAGAGAAGAAAAATTTGGCAAAAGCCCTGATAAGTCAATTTTAGTATCCATAATCAGAAGGCTATGAACTGATTCGGATAAAAACAACGAATGAAATATTCAATAATTTCTATAAAGAGTAATGACGCGACCTAATTGCACTCATTTTGATAGAATTATTCTGATAATGAAATAAACGTAAGTGAACGAAATCTATCATTGCATATCACAGCTTAAAACAGATTAACTGATAAGTTTCTTGGCAAGTTGCGGTATTGCAGCTGCATTAATCCGTTCATGAGCAAAGGCTTTTTGTAAGAGCTCAAGGGAGATATAACCATCATATTTCTCACGTCTTAAATGATGTTCAGGCATAAATTCAGCCAGCCTTAATGGGTCGGGTGCTGGGGCGTTTGCCATATCTTCTAAAACCATTTGCAGACGATCCATTGAGCAATCATTGATAGAGATATAATGCTCCCCATCAATAAAAACTTTTAAGTTATAATTCTGGAGCGCTAACACAAAGGCTGTTTTTTGAATACTACCCACCCAAGGAAAGAGCAAAAGGCCTGAACCATCCACTTGGATAGGGTTTTTATCAAGTTCAATTTCTGCAAAATTTGTGCGGGCTTCTTTTAATAATTTTTGAGCTGTTTCATCAAGGTAATCAAGAGGCTCATTACTCTGATATAGCAAAGCCATTTCTGCTAAAATCTTATCGTGAATATCGCCAAAATTAGCACCGCCAAGGCGAGCGACCCCTTTTGTGGAAGGGGTAAGATGAATGGATTTGCCATCTGTATCTATTTTTTGAAGAACCCACCTTCTTCCCAAAAAGATTAAACCTTCTCCTAATTTGGGAATAGCCATGGTTTCAAGCACACCTAAGTTTTTACCACTGGCTATGACTTTATATTGTTCGGATGTTTTAAAGACACCATAAATAGAGAAGTGTGATGTTAAACGCTCGGCTGTCTTTGATAAAAGTAAACTGCCATCATCGGACTGTTCAATAAGAGTTTTTTTACCGCTTCCCATAGAGCGCAAAAGCGCGCCGAATAGAGCTGGTTCAACCGTGTGAAAAGAACCATTTTGACATAAAAGTGCATAAAGGTCTTTTGCTGATAAACCGCCATATTGAGTGATAGAGGTTATAATTTGATGTAGCAAAGTTGATAAATGCCAACCTTGCTTTAGGGGCGGCTCACACCACCCTTTTTTAAGCAGGCTTAAGGTTGCAATAGACTGTAATAGTCTTAATCTTAGCCTAAACGGTAAGGAAGCATCAGCTTGGTCTTCCTGTTCAGCACAATACATATTCAATATAGCTGATTGACCTTCACGCCGTCCTGCGCGGCCAACACGCTGTCTCAAGGCAGAAACAGTAAAGGGAGCGCCTATTTGAGCCACGGTTTCAACATCGCCAATATCAATCCCCATTTCTAAGGTTGAGGTTGCAATGGCGGTTGTAGGCTGTCCTGTTTCGCGAAGACGCTGTTCCACAAATTCGCGGCTCTCCTTAGAAAGGTTACCATGATGGGGTAAAAACTCGTTCGCAATACCATGACTTTCACAGCTGCTTCGAAGAAGATCGGCAAAAGTTTCAACATTTGACTTGGAGCCTGCAAAAATCAGATTGGGTTTCCCATGCATGGTTTCAAAAAGATGCTCCGCAATTTGCTGCCCTGCTGCACCTTTATAAAGCTCTATAAACTTAGTTTTTTTCTTTTTCTTCTTCTTTGTGCCAGTTGAAAGGTCATCTGTACTCTCTTGATTGTCTTTTTCTATCGTATTAATATACCCCCTTATGGTTGTTTGAACATCTAAATGCTCATCTTGACTTTCAAGAATTGTAACGGCTGATCCAAAACCTGGACGCAGAGCTTCCGCAGCCAGTTGCATATCGCCCAAGGTTGCAGACAGGCCAAACCGATTAATTTTTCTTTCTGCAATAACGTCAATCCGATGCAAAAGAGATTGTAATTGAACACCTCTCTCAGAGCCAATAAAGGCATGAAGCTCATCAATAACAATCCCATTCAAACCCGAAACCAGCTGAAAAACTTCATTGCCGCGTCGCATTAAAAGGGCTTCAAGCGATTCTGGGGTAATGAGCAAAACACCATCGGGTCGTGTGCGGGCTTTCGTTTTCGCTGATTGTGCAACATCACCATGCCATTTGTGAACAGGCATATCAACAGCCTCACAAAGCGTTTCCAGTCTGCGATATTGGTCGTTGATCAAAGCTTTAATGGGGCTGATGTAAATAACATCAAAGCCTTTTGGTTTGTTGGTTTGTGAAATAATACGAGAAATAAGAGGTAAAAAAGCAGCTTCCGTTTTACCGCTAGCGGTTGCCGCAGCGATAATAGCATCACCGCTTGCACCTTCGTTTGCACAAATAACATGCGTCGCTTGCTCTTGAATGTCACGCAAACTTTTCCAGCCTTGCTGGTAAATCCATTTTTGAACAGGCTGGGCTAACAGGTCATAGCCGCTTTTTTCTCTTGAGATCGTATTTTCCATGTTTTTTCCAAGGGCAATAATATTATACCAGTTCTCATAAGGGATCTTGTTTTCTTAGTGAAGGTAATCCCCAACTGGTGCAGCATAGCGGCGTGGCATAAGAGTCTCGCCTTATGAGATTTAGTATTATAATGAGAACTGATCTAGCTCAGTATTCTCTTGTAGAGGATTGACCGAAACCGCTATTTTGGTTTTGGGTCTTTCTTTTTCCACTTGCACCTTTCCTAAAAGTGCTTCCCATTGCGCTGTTGGATTTTGTTCTAAAACAGAGAGCAGACTCACAAACTGTTTAATCACAGTGCGAGGGGTTTGAAAGTAATTATTGCCAAGACCTGATCGGGAATGTGCCATAAAAGCTTTTAGCATAGCATCATCAATCATATTTTTATCTTGATCACCTTTGGCAAAAACAAGGCTTATTTTTTCAAGCAAAACAAATAAATCTTCTTCAGATAATTTTTCTAAAGACATGACAGGTCCTGAAAGGTCTACGAGTCCGTCAATAGCAAAACTATTGGCAGCGAGACGGGATTGCAAAGCTTCATAAGAATACAGTCCGCGCCGCTGATCCGTGATAAACTCAGGGGTTGCACCAAACATGATGCCTAACCCTTGAACCTTACCTTGCAGCACATCGTTAAAAATACGCAAAATTTGTTCATAATTATTTTTTCTGGCTTGTGCACTTTGTAGTTTAAAGAGGTTGACCATTTCATCAAGCGAAACAAGAAGGCCTTTATATCCAGCGAGCTGAGCAAAGCCAGCATAGAGTTTGAGATAATCATAAACATTGGCATCATCAATAATAGAACGCACACCGATTGCTTGGCGAGAGACTATCTTAGAGGCATATTCTCCGCGTAACCAGCGTAGAGCATCGTTTTGTCGGACTTTATCACCATCTTCAAATGCTTTATAATAAATAGTAATAACATCAGCAAAATCATACCCTGAAACCAGACCTTCAAGCTGTCCTAATTTTTCTCGGATAGCCACACTGACAGGCTGGCCATTTTGAAGCGCTTCTTTTCTGGTTTTATCAATAAATCGTTCAACAACCCCCTCAAGGGCACCGCCATTTTTTCGGGTTTGCGTTGAACAGTTTTTTGTTAGTTCTGTAAACAGACCGCGCGCCTGTCCTTGAGTTGCATGAAGACGGCGATCTGGTGAAAGGTCAGCATGCATAACAAGCAGACCTTTTTGGAGCGCTATCATGCGTGTTAAATGCAAAAAGAAGGTTTTACCTGCGCCATAATCTCCAGAGATAAATCTGATTGTTGAGCCATTTTCAACAATCTGATCAATATCACCAACAATAGATTCAATTTCTAACTTTCGTCCAACCTGAATATGTTGTAGGCCAATAGATGGCACAACGCCGCTTTTCAGAGCACGGATAATAGCCTTTTGTTCTCTAACAGGAATTTTCTTAGCGTTTGTCATGTTAGCCTCTTTTGTTTGTTGACACCAATGGTTCTCGTTGAACGCCTAACAAGGTGGATTTGATCTTTTATTATTGCAACAGATCAAAGGCATCATCATAAGACAGTCCGTATGCTGCTGCTATTGCTCCAAAACGCTCCTGATTCATTTCTTTTTCTGCTAAAACCTCTTCTAAAAACTGTTGACGTTTTGAACTATCAAGTGTTATTCTCACAGGCTGTTTTTCGATTATTTCCGCTGGCTCAGCTTTAGGTTCAACTGTAGCTTCATTTGAAGTGGGTGATTGAGGTGAAGGAGCTTTACAGAGCTCATCCGCATTATTAGTATTTTCTGGTGAAGCGTCTACAATATCAATAATATCCGCATAAAAATCTTTATTAACCCAAAATGGATCATACTCTATTACGGCCTCATTATATAAGTCATATCCCCATTCATTCAGTGTTTCCACAGCCCCCTTCCCCATCAATTGACACTCACGGGCGCGGTGTTCAAACCAACTCCAATCAATATCTTCTTTATCAAATAATGATAAAAGTAATGCCTGATGATCTTTGTCCAAGCCTGCAATATTTACAGTTGCCTCGGCGTTTTTATTATCAAGGCTAGTGCTTTTGTTTTCTTTCAAAATATTGGCATCTTGAATGTCATCAAATAAGTAGCTATAGCCGCAATCTTCATCATCTTCTCTATCAAGGCTTTCTTCAAAAATTTCATGAAGTAAAGAGTTTTCACTCTCTTCCCGCAAGGAAGCAATATGGTTTTCATCAAGTCCCTCTTGGTCGGTACTTACAGTTTTTAGGGATGAAACAACATGAATCTTTGTTGGGCTTTTTGGAGCCGTTTCGTTTTGAGTGTCTTTTTCCTCAGAAATTTCTTTTGTATTGTTAGGATAACCAAGAATATCGATCAGCAATTGTTCTGGATAGTTTTTGGCTACATTTTTAGGTAAGTCACGGATCATTTCTACTTTTTGTTTAATTTGGTCATGACTAAAATGAAGTTGCTCATAGAGCCATAGTAAGAAGTTTAATTCACTGGTTTCTATAATGTCATCACTTGCAACAACTCTGAAAGCAAGATGTGCCATATTTTCTTTATGCTTAGGAGACAAATCACTAAGCATAGAAGCAATATAGTCTAATGAAATTTTACTGTGACCTAGTCTCACCATATCTGCCTGAAGACGCATTTTGTCTGTTTTAGATAGCTCAGGGTTTTTTAGAACGATCTTTTCAATAATATCAGTTTCAACCTCAACAATTTTATCATCAGATTGAGCCGCTTTCATTCCAAGATGCAGCATGAGGTAGGCCGTATGGAAGTTTTTTGAAACCTTGTTTTTTCCTTTTGTTGTTGCTGTTTGTGGCAGGCGGAATAAGACGGCCTGGTCATCAAATTCTTGCTGTTTAAAAGCAAATTTGGGGTCTGGAGATAAACCAAGATTGATAGTCGCAAGGTCTTCAGCTAGATGCTGTATTTTAGTGCTGCCAATAACATCAAACTCTTTGCCAAAAGTAAGCTTCATTACTTCTTTCAAAGAAATAATACCTTGATTTGTGAACAGAGCGGTTTCAGCCAATTGTTTTAATTTGGCTAAATGAGCTTTTGTAGACGTATTCGACGAAGAAACAGAAGGTTTTGAACTTAAGACGGCTTCATTAGGCAAGCTTACCATATCTAATGGTTTCTGACTAACCGTGCTTAATAGGGTATCGGGCTTCACTGCTTTTTGTTGGTGGTTATTTTCGGTGTTAAAATCATCACTTTTAGAGCCTTTGATTTCTGTTTTTGATATTAACGCCTGCTTTCTTATTTCATCAGTTTCAACTGAAGTTGCTTTATCTGAAACTAACTTAAAATCATCTAATGGACTGATCGCTTTTTGATCTTTCTCATCAACAGACAGATCATCATTCATTGCTTTTTTATCAGATTTTGACGCATGATTTAAAGTTATATTAGAACTCAATATATGTTTCAGCTGTGTAGCACTTTGAGGTAAAGCGTTTAAAATATGCTTTTCAGCAGCAGCCACCTTTTGGTGGCTTTTTTCTAATAAGATATTTCCTGCATCTGTTAAGGCATATCTTAGCGTTTCTGGAGCATTAGTTGCCCCTGATTGTGTTATCAGTTGTTTGTTTTCTAGGGTATTTAACAGCGTTATCAGGACGCGATATGTTAGCCCTGTTACCGTCAATAACGGTAACAAATTGATGGTTTCTTTTGCAGGCAAGTTTTGTAAAACCAAATAACTTTCATGGTCTAAACCAACTTGAACAAGCGTCTCTTCATAAGTCGATTGAGAAAAATCATTAAATTCTTTTAAAGCAATAAAAAGAGAATTTGTTGCTGTTGTTGCATCAAAAACTTTGGATATATGACCTCTTTTATCAGCAGTCTCTTTTTCAAAAAAGCCGCTCTGTTGCTTGATATCACTGGTTTGAGTTATGAGCTCTTGTTTTACATCTTTGTTTATTGGTTCATGATCTGCTTTAAGAGTCTTATCAGCTTGAATAAAAGCAATATCGTCGGCTTCTTCATCAGATAAGTCTGGTTGTGCGGCCAAAATCTCTTGCTTCAATTTGTAAGAGATACTTTCTTTCACCCTGTCGAAACTGTCATCAGGTCTATCGTTACGCGCCAATAGAGCCGTTCGAATGTTTTTGTCTTCAGAAGCATGTTCAATCAGTAAATCAAAGCCAGAAGCAGAGATGCTTGCTTGTTTGTTTTTGGTTATCCATAGGGCTGCATCTCCTGAATTTGAGTGAAGCAAAGCATCTGTCACGGTTTCAGAAAGCTGCTCACGCTGGCAGATCATGTTGATATGCTCTGTGACATTGCCTTTAATAATCGTTAGTAAGACATGCTCAGAAAGAACCGTTGAATATTTTAAGATAGATTCCGCAATTGCGATTGGTTCATTGGCAAGATCAGGAATAATCACTTCAGATTGTTCTGAGGCTGTTGTCGCATCTGTTGTTTGCTTAATCGTAGTTTGAGGTTTAGTAAGCCCCATAATTTGCATCCGTGAAGCTGTCATTTTTCTCTCCTACGACTGTCGCTAGATTAACTCTGTCCGCTACAGAAAATGTCTATTTATTTTAACCATGGTATTAGTCCTGTAATCGTTAACAGTGGGTTAATAAAAATAGGCTTTGCTCAAATTATTGTAATTTTACATACAGATTTGACGCATTCGAAAAAGCTTAAAAAATTAATTTTCGCCCGTTGTAAAAAAACTCCTATGGCTAGGTGGCGTTAGCAAAATACTGGTTTAGCACGAATATTCATTGCCTTTATTATATAAGAATAAATGCTTGTGCTTTATATCTCGAAAAAACAAAAGGATGTTGCCCCTACTTTTATTTATGGGGCATCAGTCTTGTGGCTATGACGGGGCAAGTGATGAAGTCTCAAGTTTAATAGTTTGCAACCAACCTACAAAAAACAAAATGCTCTTCATCAAAAACGGGGACTTAATTAAACTTGGAAACTTTTAATTGAAATATCTCTGCTTAAGCGCTAGACAATTAATGTGTTATAGGGTCAGCTGTAAAGATCATTATAGAATTTGGCAAAACACTGACGTCGCAAAACACTGAATAAAGTTTAAAAATAAGAAAGGTTTCTTTAGCATGGCACATTATGAGCATTATGAAAATTTGGTGAAGTATGATGGGAAGGATGTCAAGCATTATGCCAAAACAGGAGATGTGAAGGACTTTGCAAAATATGCTGTTCGTATTGCCTGTGATTATGAGGAAACACAACCCCTTGAAGACTATCTCGCTTTGCTTGCCAAAGAGCCAGGCGTTGAGCAAATAACCACGCTGATTTTTGGTGTTTGGATGGAAGATGGCGAAGCCAATGAAGTAACGCCGCAAAAGGCAATTGATTTTCTCGTTGCCCATAAAGATACTTTTTCTGGCATTGAGGTGCTTTATATTGGCGATATTACCTCTGAAGAAAATGAAATGTCTTGGATTGCACAAGGCGATATGTCCGCCATTTGGGCCGCTTTCCCAAAATTAAGGACTTTTACAGCGCGCGGCAGTGATAGCTTGCGCCTTGGCAAAGTAAAGCACGACAGTTTGAAAAAGCTTGTGATCCAAACAGGCGGTATGCCGACTGCGCTTGCCCATGAAGCCTTAGCCGTTAATGCGCCGCTTGAGCATCTCGAATTATGGCTTGGGATTGATGATTATGGCGCTGATACCTCTGTTTCTGACTTTTCAGACCTGCTGAACGGCACACTATTTCCTGATCTAAAATATCTTGGTCTCAGAAATTCAGACAAAGTTGATGAATTGGCTGAAGCACTGGCATCTTCAAAAATTATTGACCGCCTCAAGACCCTTGACCTGTCTATGGGAATTCTCAAAGACAAGGGCGCAATCGCGTTACGCGATTCTGGCAAACTGGAAAAACTAGAGAAAGTTGATTTTTCCCATCATTATATGAGCGATAAAGTAATGAAATCTATGCCCAAAAACGTCATTGTTGATGATCAAGAAGAAGCTGATGACTATGACGGAGAACTTTATTATAATGTGGTTGTTGGGGAATGAGCGTGCCCGATAGGATTATCTATCTTGGGGCAACTTCGGGGCAGCGCACAGACGCGTTTCAGGCTGCCCTTAAGAGCCTAAAATTACCAAAAGCCCATGTTATTAGCTATTATGATTTCAACCAAAACCCCAAGGTATTAGAAGGCCTTTTGACACCCAAAAGCTGGCTCAAATTTGATTCTCCTGAAGGTGACAAGCGCGCCCTGATGACCCTTGCCTGTATAGGGGAATCTTATGCTGAAGCTAATCATTATCCTGTGTTATCACAAGAAAGACTGGCCTATCAACTTGATAATGAAGGCTATTTGGGCAACCCTGCCCAGTTCTATTATGGCTTAAAATCTATTTGGCAGAATATTTATCAAAAAGCCAGCTTAGCTGGCACAAAGCTGTCAACCAATGCAGAGGATATGGCGCTTGCTTTTGACAAATCCGACTGTAATCATTATTTGAAAAAGGCAACTTTGCCTGTTGCTGCCTACCTTAACAGCAGTAATATTAGCTGTTTTGACGACCTTATCAGTCTGTTAAAATCCCAAAAAACATATCGCGTTTTTATTAAAATGCGTTACGGTTCATCGGCGGCTGGCATGATTGCTTTAGCCCTGCATTCTAACGGACAAATGCTTGCTTATACAACGGCGCTTCTGGATGACAAAAATGATATTCGGATCACCCTGAAAATACAAAAATTAAAGCAGTTAGCCAAAATAAAGCAGCTCATTAATAAACTCATTCCTTACGGCCTTCATATCGAAAAATGGTTGCCTAAAAGCACGCTGCACGGCCATATATGTGACTTCAGAGTAATAACCGTGAATAAAGAGCCAACCTTCCAGACCATGCGAATGAGCAAACACACCATGACCAATCTTCATCTTGGCGGTCAAAGAATGCAGCCTGACCAGTTCCTGCCTCATATTCCAGAAAAATTATGGGCAGACGCTCTGGAAACTTGCCGCAAAGTTGCAAAGCTTTTTCCGTCCTCTCATATGCTGGGGATTGACCTTGCCCTGCTGTCTCATTGGCGCAAGCACGCCATTATTGAAGTCAATGCCTTTGGCGACCATATTCATGACTGTACGCATCAGGGCTATACCCCGCAACAATGGCAATTATTAAAATGGCTGGAGGATCAGAAAGCATAATGGATAACATCAATGTAAACCAGCTTATTGGCAGCCATGATATTGTATTTATCACCCTTGATACGCTGCGTTATGACAGTGCGATCAATGCTCTTAACCAAGGTCAGACCCCGAATTTGGCCGCTATACTGCCAGAGGGGAAATGGGAGAAGAGGCACACACCAGGCAACTTTACTTATCCTGCCCATCAAGCTTTTTTTGCTGGTTTTTTGCCAACCCCAACCGCCCCAGGCCTGCATCCTCGCCTGTTTGCCGCTTGGTTCCCTGGCAGTGAAACCACAGACAGTAACAGCTATGTGTTCAAACAAGATAACATTGTCTCTGCTTTGACTGATGAGGGCTACCATACGATTTGTATAGGCGGCGTTGGATTTTTCAATAAGCGCTCGGCCTTAGGGTCTGTTATTCCCAATATGTTTGCCGAAAGTCATTGGGAAGAAAATTTTGGTGTAACCTGCAAGCAGTCAACAGAGCATCAAATTAATTGTGCTGTCCAGCGTATTAACGCGCAAGAGAAGGATCAACGCCTATTCTTATTTATCAATATTTGCGCTTGCCACCAGCCCAACCATTTTTATATTCCAGAGCAAGAAGAAGATAATCAGCTTTCCCAGCAAGCGGCATTAGCCTATTGCGATAGTCAGCTCCCCCCTTTATTTGACTGCCTGCGACAGCGCGGCCCAACCTTATTGGTGATTTGTTCCGATCATGGCACAAGCTACGGCGAAGATGGTTATACGGGGCATCGCCTTAGCCATGAAGTGGTTTGGAATGTGCCTTATATGCAGACTATTTTAGCGCCTAAGGGAGGACGCGATGCATAAGCATAACCACCATAAACAAAGCGAAAACAGCGCGTTACCAACTTGGGAAGGCGCATTTTATCAAGATTATGTTTATTCTTACCCTCATAAGACAACCTATCGCCCATTTCAAAAACCAAAAAGCCTTACAGACGTTTGGCAAGACGATGATTTAGAACGGCTTTTTCTTTATATTCATATCCCTTTTTGTGAAATGCGCTGCGGATTTTGTAATTTGTTCACCACCGTCAATGCCAAAGAGGATTTGGTTGCCCGCTACTTGTCTGCCTTAGAGCGGCAAATGGAAACGACAGCCCAAATGCTGCCAAAAGCACAAGCGACCCGTCTTGCCATTGGCGGCGGCACGCCTACTTTTCTAAGCCCAGAGCAGCTTAATCGCTTGTTTTCCTTGTCCAAAACCTATTTTGGGGCTGATGCAAGCCTAATCCCAGCGAGCATTGAAACCTCTCCTGCGACAGCCACGCAGGAACGTCTTTCTGTGCTGGCAGAACGCGGCATTGAAAGGATCAGCATCGGCATTCAGTCTTTTATAGAGGATGAGGCAAAGCAAATTGGCAGGCCGCAAAAAAACAGTCAAATTAAACAAGCCCTAACCGCTATCAAAGACCATAACTTTCCGATACTCAATATTGATCTGATTTACGGCGCTGCCAGCCAAAGCATAGAAAGCTGGCTCTACTCTTTGCAAAGTGCATTAGAATGGCAACCAGAAGAAATCTATCTCTACCCGCTTTATGTCCGTCCGCTCACAGGACTTGATGGTAAGGGGCATGATGGCAGTTCAGTATCCGCTTGGGATCAACACCGCATGAGGCTTTATCTCGCAGGACGTGATTTCTTGCAAGACCAAGGTTACAGTCAAATTTCCATGCGTATGTTCAAGAAAGATTGGTCGCCAACGCAGCAAACAAAAATAACACCAAGCAAGCCAGACTATTGCTGCCAAGAAGATGGCATGATTGGACTGGGCGCAGGGGCGCGTTCTTATAGCAAAAACATTCATTACTCCAGCGAATATGCTGTAAAGCGTGCGGGCGTGCTGTCCATCTTAGAAGCCTATAACCAAAAAACCACACAGGATTTTGGGCAGGTGGAATATGGTATTGACCTTACCCCTCATGAACAGATGGTGCGTTATATTTTGAAGTCTATTTTACAAACAGCAGGACTGGATTTAAAACACTTTAAAGCCCGCTATAATCAATCCGCAACCACCCTATTGCCCGATTTAACCCGCTATATAGACAAAGGCTATTTGGCAGAAGTCGGCGGCGCGCTTGTGCCAACAGCCACAGGGTTAGCTCTTGGTGATGCCATTGGCCCCGCGCTTTATTCTGCGGCAATGCGCTCTAAAATGCAGGAGTACCAGCAAAAATGAGTGACCACAAAGAAGGGCTGACTGTATTGTGGCGCGGGTCGCTTGAAAGCTGCAATTATGACTGCAATTATTGCCCCTTTGCCAAGACCAGCGATGACAAGCAAGCCTTACAACAAGATAAGCATGCTTTGGAACACTTCTCAGCTTGGGCAAAAACGCGCCCCTACCCTGTTTCAATCCTGTTCACCCCTTGGGGCGAAGGCTTGATACGGCGTTATTACCGCGATACTCTTACAGCGCTATCACACGCCGCTACCATAAAAGATGTTGCCATTCAAACCAATTTGTCCTGCTCGATAGACTGGATCAAGCAATGCGATCTGGGCAAGGCTGCTTTTTGGATTACATGGCATCCAGACCAAACGCCTTATAACAGCTTTATTGAAAAAATTTATGCGCTTGAAGAAATGGGCGTGCGTTACAGCGTTGGCGTTGTTGGCATGAAACATCATTTTAAGGCCATTAAGCAGTTTCGCTCTGCCCTGCCCGCAAAAACCTATTTCTGGATTAATGCCTATAAAGATAAACCAGACTATTACAGCCCAGAAGACCTTAAATTTCTAACCCAAATAGACCCGATGTTTTTGAAAAATTACAAAGACTACAACAGCCATGGCAAGGCTTGTCATACTGGCAACACCGTCATTTCCGTATTGGCAGATGGCACGGCTACACGCTGCCACTTTATCAAAACCCCGCTTGGTAATATCTATCAAGAGGGCTTTGAAGGTGGCCTCAAGCCAAGGCCGTGCAGCGCTAAAATATGCGATTGTCACATTGGCTACAGCCACCTAGAACACCTCAACTACAGAGCTCTCTTTGGTAATGGTTTCTTAGAGCGCCGATTAGAGCCGTTCTCATAAGGGATCTTGCTTTTCTTAGTGAAGGCAATCCTTAGGCGGGAGCAGTATAGCGGCTCGGCCTAAGAGTCCCGCCTTATAAGATTTAGCATTAGAGCAGGATGCAACGCTATAACACCAGTTTCAAGAAGTCTTGACTGGTTGAAACTGCAAAGCACAAGTGTGCGCCGCCAATATTTTGGCGAAAGCCTACGTGGCGATTGAACCCAATAAAGGTCAGCCTTTATTGAAATTAGTATAACAAAGTCTTATTCGTTTATTTTTTTGCTCAATTTCTTCTTCATCACAACCGCAAAAATCAAAGAAGCAAAGGTAATAATGGCTAAGAAGGCAGGAACCCAATAGTACCACGTACTAGGCCAATAATAATAGACACCAGCGGTAACAAGCGCCCACACCACACTGTAAACACTGGCTTTTTTAATGATGGTATCAATTTTTTCAAGCTGCATAGCCATCATATCGTCAAGCTGTGCCAGCATCGCATCAGCGTCGGCAAGAAGCTCTTCGGTTGACTGCTCATCTGATTTCTTTTTCTTACCCATCATTACTTCTTTCTAAATATATTTGCAATAAAATCAAACAGGCGCACTGACCAATCTTTTTTCCGCTGATCTAACTCATGACGCTGATAAGAAAGCGCTTCACCTAATGGTTCGCGCGTTCTTGGACGTTCAACAAGGTCATAATCCTCATCATCAAGATCCCAAGGATCATGAATTTGTGCATCAATGAAATTCATTGATTTTTCATACCAGTTATTAAGCGTTTTCACGGCTGCAAAACGTTTCCAAATATCAGGTATTTTGAAAAGCGTCATAACCGCAAAAAAGGCTGACATTGCGCCCCAACTATTTGTCTTTGTATACAGATAATAAGTAAGCATCACGTAAATAAGAAAGCTTATTAAACTATTAATCCGCCACTTTTTATAAATTTCTGAGGTCAAATCATAGAATTTTTGCACCTGATTTTGCCGTTTTCTTGGCTTGGCTAAATGGCTCCCTGAAAAATTAGTGTCCGCAATCATCATTTCCATTTGCACAACACAAATCCCTGCTTTCTCTAATTTTTTACGGTTAAATAACACAAGATAAATCAGCCCTGTTAAGCTGGAAAGAGATTTTAAAGGCTTAAGGGAAGACTTTATTTTTTTATTCAGCTTTTTAAGACCTTGAAACGGATTGCCATAACTGGCATTTCTGCCCCCTGCCTCCTCACGGGCATGCGCCAAAAATCCGCCGCCTAATGCAGAAGCTCCAGCGTTACCACGCCTTACGTCCCCCCTTGCGTTATGCCCCTGAGCCGCTTTTTTGTCTGCGGCGCGCTGCTTAATACGGGCTTTGCGCTCATCCGCAATTTCATCTTTGGTCTTTTCACGAATTGGCGCAGCTTTTTCGCGCGCTTGCTGCCAATTTTCCATCGGCTCAAGACCAGCGGCAGAAAGCTGGCGAAACTCGGCTTTACGCACACCTTTAAAAGGCTTATCTGCCGTCATAGCTGCCCGATGGGTTAGGAAAATTTCCTGCGCTTTGGCTTTGAATCCTGCCCCTTTTTCAGGCAATACCATCGCCACAAAATTGGCATAGCCCAGCATAGAGCGCAACAACTGCTTATCGGTCTTGCTGCCGTTCCATGTTCGCCCTTTGAGGCCGTTTTTGCCCGCTTGATGCAGCAACGAGCGAAACGCCTTGATGGTTTTACGATCAACCGAAAGCCGCTCATTGACCACAAGACCTGTCACTTCTTGCTTTCGTCCCTTGCCCATAATCCGCGTTTTATCAGGATGCAGCACAAAGCCCTCTGCGGTCACAATATTTTGCACACCCCAAAGCAGTTTTTTCACCGCGCGGCGTGCCTCTTCATTGCCCGAAAAGGTGAGATCATCTGCATAACGGGTATAGGTGAAGCCGTATTTCGTCGCCAAACCTTGCAGCCGCCGATCCAGCGAACGGCAGATAATATTGCTAATCATTGGGCTTGTCGGCGCGCCTTGTGGCAAGTGCCGCTCACCTTGTTGGACAAAATAATGCTCCCCATCCATATCGACTTCTTGCACATCGGGTTCACAACAAATCAGTGCCAACACCGTGGCCAAAGATTCGCTATAGCCAGCTTGATGAAACAACCCCTTAACACGGCGATAAGAGATGGTTGGAAAGAAGTCTTTTAGGTCAAGATTAAGCACCACATCTTTACCAACATGGGGCTGGGCATTGGTCAAGATTGAGCGCCCGCCAATAAAGCCATGCGCTGCGTCATGCAACGGCACTTTGCTTAAAATATTCTCAAGCACCCAATATTGCACCCGTTTTAAACGGGGCATCGGCGCAGAAATATTGCGAAAACCGCCTGTTTTCTTCGCAATTTGAAAATGCTTATAATGGCTCACCTTTGAAGTGGCGCGATCATAACTTAAAAAGCGCAATTCATTCAGGCTAATCCCCATTGCTTTGGCAAGGGTTTTGTGAGTATCAAACGTTGGCAGGTCAAACTTTTGCAGCCGCGCTGCTTGGCCTTCTTTTTGTTTCAGCCCCAGCGAAACCGCTTCACCGAGCCACGCAATTTCCTGTTGTTGCTTTTCATGCCAGTCGAGGGCTTTTTTATGCCGCGCGTCAGCACGTTTTGTCCGCGTTTCTGCACGTTTTTCCAGCGCCGCTTCCATCCGCTTTTTGCGTAAAGCCCGCAAAGCCGCTTCTGGATTTTCATACATACGCTGCTTGCGTACCAGCGCATTTAATTCACTTTCCAGCGCAGTGCGGCGTTCTATCAAGCTTTCTGCTTCTGTTGGCTTATCCTCATTGGTCTTCCAAAACCCAAGCCGCTTCATCTCAGCAAGAATATATTCATCTTTGCTGGTTTCACGAATTTTATCATAGAGTTCTTGGCGGGTAAGAGCGCCAGGGGCAACATTAGACATCAGCAACACCTCCGCTTAGAGCATAGGGAAATTGCGTTAAAGAGACCGTCTTTTGCTTGATATTATGACTGTAAGGGAAGGAAAAAGTGATATGGCTCTCCTTCGATCTATTCTCAGAACTGGGGCGTTCAACTCGAAGCAGAAATTGCCCTAGTGTGTTCGTTAAAGTCGTAGACTTTAAACCGTAACAACACACTAGGGCAATGTTCTGCCCAGTCAAGAATGCACCAGTGAAGCATGATAAAGCTTTATGCATGGATGGCGAAACACCAACCGAGGCGCAAGGTTTTTGAACCACATCACTTTGTTGTATATAATGACACACACAACCCAAAACACCAACTATTTTCATCATGTTATCTACTTCTTTTAAAAAATACTTAAATACTAAATCTCATAAGGCGGGACTCTCATGCCAAGCCGCTATACTACTGCCAACCTAAGGATTGCCTTCACTAAGAAAGCAAGATCCCTTATGAGAACTGGCATAATACCTAGATTAGCAAAATCTCTAACTCTTATAATCAGCGTATTTTAACGCATGGGCTTTTCTTAAGGCCAGCATATGCTCACATGGACCTTTAAAAAGTTTGTTATGAAGGTAAAAACCGCAATCACATGAACCAGAAATCAGCCTTTGATCGGCATCAATCACCACAATAGGCCGCTGGGTCATACCATCATCCATCACTTTACCTGTCAGCTCAGTTTTGCCACCTTTACTGTCAGGCTGTTTCAACTTCACCAAACCTGCCTTGACAAAGTTATCCGCCTTTTCTTCGCGCTCATTACTAAAGCGTAGCTTATCCATTGGTAGCGGCGTTCCGCTGAGTTCACGCAAACGATATTGCCCTGCCACACTGTCATACAATACGCGGCCTTGTTGGGCATACAGCGCAAGCGCGGCCTTTACCGTTGTTTCATCCAGCCCTAAACTTGCCGCCAAGCTGCTTGAAGAAGCGACCCACTCACTATGCAGCCCATCAATCACACGCTGCGCGGTTTGGCTATCGACTTCGCCGCGCGGTGCCATCAAATCAAAATTACCAGCTCGTGACCAATCATTCGCGGTCCAACCTGACAGGCCAAGGGTAAAGGACATATCGCCCATATCGGCCACCCAAAAGCTCGGCAAACCTGTGCCAAGCACACTCACAGTAAAGCGTTTTGCAAGCGGAATAAGCCGCTCTAAGATAAACAACCGCCGCCGCCCCCAAATCCGCACTTCTTTAGGCTCTGTGCCATGATAAACCGAACGCGGGCATTTTAGGGTATAGTTCCAAGGCTCTAGCACGATTTCAACAGGCTGCTGCGGCGTTAATTTTATCCGCAACGAACGCGGGCCAACCCGCTCTTTACGGCGGCGCAACAAAAACAGTAAATTATGAACATCCATTGGATGCAAATCAAAACTACTCATAGGCATAGTAAGAGCCGAATTAACTTGCAAAAAGCCGCGCACCCAACTGTCGGGCAGGTCAATTTTTTGCTCTGTAAACTGGTCAGACTGCTCTGTTTCAACCTGAAAACCTGTAGGATCAATTTCAAAACGGGTATTACGATAATCTCTTATCTTCTGAAATTCTTGATAAAGCCCTTCAGAATAGTCGATATTCGTGGTGCCATACGCGCATTCGCTAATATTTTTAAACACATTATGACTACAGCTAAGGCGGCCATAACTGGATTCATCTTGCGAAAAGCACTCAAAAAACACTTGGTCAGGATGCACCGTAATCACAGGATCAAGCACAAACCATGCGTCATAGTCATGCTTATAGAGATAATCAAAATATTTCTGCTGCGCTTTATAGTATGGCTTTAGAAGCTTATGGGAACGAATATTAATCTCAGACAATTCACTACGCAAAGGCGCAATTTGGGCTTCAAGCTCTTTGCTTTGCGCCATAAAATCAGCCAGCATGGTTTTTTCTTCACGCTCCAGCCAAGCAAAATATTCGGTTCTATCTTTTGGCTTGGTGCGCAAGTCTGAAATCACCACATCATGCAAAGAAGAAATAGCCTCACGAAACGGCAAATGCTTGCCAAGGTCAGCGATAAAATACGTTGGTTTGCGCAAGGTGTCAGGCACAAAAGACATGGCGGTATTATTAGCATCACTACTAACTGAGGACTGATTAAGATAACGATATTTAAATTCCATTAGACTGCCGCCCCCTCTTCCGTCTTGGTCTCGCCATAGCCCCGTATCACAGGCGCGCTTTGGTTTAATGGCAGTTTTAAATCAGGATATTGCTGTTGCAGCGTCAACATCGCTTTAATAAAGCGCCCCTTATCCATTATCGCAACCGTAACGGATTGACGTGCCAAAATGTCAGAGACTTGCTGTGCAATCTGTTCGTTTTTCTGCGCTTCTGATAACAAAAAGTGCAGCACCCGCTGCTTGGCGACCTTGCCTTTATTAACGCCCGATAACACAGCAATAAAATAGGGTTTCAGCTTCAAAATAATATCCTGATTGCCGCCTGCATAGGTTTGCAGAAACTCGCTGGCAAACAGCTGAACATTATTGGTTGGGTGCTGGCTTAATTTAAGCAGATATTGCTCGCCATCATCTTCTTTAAAGAATTGGCGCAACAGATCGCGCCCCAGCTTTTGCACGTCAGGACGCACACTATCACACAGTAAAATAAGATGCTCTGGCGACCATTGCGGACTATCGAACTTTTTCCGAAAATAGGCAAGCGCAAAATCGCGCACATCTTCCCAGTCTGTATCCAGCAAGCGCAGAGCATTGGAGAAATCGGCAACAATCACATCATGATGATCCTGATAGGATTTTTGCGTCCATTGCCGCGCTATTTTAGCAGGATGTTTGCCAAGCCGCGCCCATTGCCGTACAGAATAGTCACTTGGCGGCCTAGAGGTCAGCACAACCGCACCAACCCGCTGCGCTGCCTTGCATTGCGCTTGAAGCATACGCCAAAGCTGGTTTTTATCAATGTTCGGCCAAGAAATTTCCAAATCTTCAGTAATACAAGCCACCAAAATATCGTGAATGCCTTCGCTTTTTTCGGCTTTAAAGCAATGCGGAATAAGCGCCTCCAGCACCTTATCGCTAAAGTCCTTATGACTGGGCGCGATGCGCTTAATAATAGCGCGCGCCTCTGTGCGAATAGGCTGCTCCTCATTAAGCAAGAGCGACACCAGCAAGCTGTCCATTTGCGCCAATTCATCGTCATTCATATTAGACAGTAATTTCACAGCCAAAGCCCGCAACTCAGGATCATCCGACTGAAGCAAGGCAGAAAACATATCATCTGGAATGTCTATTGGTTTATGCTTTTGCATTACCAAAAGCGTGCCGCCCAATTTTTGCACCTGTTTAAGCGGGTGCATAACAAGGTCGCGCAACACATCAAAGCTCACGGTTGAAACCTGCTTTTCTAACGGGTTGGTAATGGTCCAGCTTACATGCTCAATTTTTGCGATTTGATCTTGATTGCGGGCGGTAATCTCAGCATTATCTTGCTCCAACCGCTCCCAATCGCCGTGCCAATAGTCTTCATCGTCTGCTTGCTCATCGCTCAGAACCGTAATCTTTTCTTCCTGCCAATCTAATGCCTGTATCCAAGCCATAAGCTTGCCTAACAAAATAGACTGCTTGTCTTCTTGCTGTGCATAAAGGCTATGATAGCCATCTGAAGCCGTGCGATTATCCTGATAAGAGGAGGTAATCAAATCGCAATGCCAGCCTAAGTCTGCCAATAAAGACGCAGCTGGAATTTTCCCAACATAGCCTTGAATCACTTCCCGCGCCATTTCGGTTTTGGCTTCAAACATATTTTGCAAGAAGGCAATCTCTGACAATACAATGCTATGTTGCTTTTCAAGATAATCACGGGCAAAGCTGGCGGTTTCTAAATAACCGACCTTAAACACATCAGCCCAGTCACCTGCTTTGAGCGTACGGCAATAATCTTTTTGGGTTGAAAGCGCCCGCACACCAAAATGCTGCACCGCTTCACACGCGCTGCCTTTTAAACAGTCCAGAAAAGCCTCAGGCTGTGCATCCCAAAGCTCGCGAAAAGCTTCTGTTCTGCTGTTATCAACTTGCTTCGACACCCGATGCCACGCATTTCTTGACGCCATTGGTTGAAACTGAGAGCTATTACGGAACAAGATTTGATTATAAGCGCTGTGGGTTGCAAAGGGAGGGAAATAATAGGTTGTTGCCGTACTATTCCAATCGTCATCATAACTATATTGGGTCGTCTCCGACTCAGAACCGTCTTTATCACGATAGGTCAACAGCAAGGTTTTCGCAATTGATACATAAGCAGGGTCATCAAGCTGGCCGAGGCGGCGCATTAAACGCCATGTGCGGCGGCGCATATAGTTTCGAGTATTATTACTATATGTGTTGCCATAGCCGCGTTGATAAAGCTCCCAACTAAAGCTGTGGTCTACGCTACTGTCTTCAATACGCTTAATAAGCAGCCCTAATAACGGCGCATCGCGCTCAAACTCAGCAATTTTAAACAGCTGACGCAACAGCCACACACCGCCAAATTTAAAAGCCGCATTTTGCGCGAGCAATAACACAATAGTGCGGAGGTCTGCATCATTCTTAGCCAGCAAATACAGCCTTAACACGTCCATGCCTGCCAGTTCAGCAGGTTCAGTCTGCGTGCTTTCTGCCCCAGCAATCCATTCAAATTTATTTTTAGGCTTTGTTGAGAGCGCCGTAAAATTTGCAAACCACTTTAACAGCTCTTTTGCTTTTTGCTCAGAATCGCCCTGCCCAAAAACAATGGCAGAAACTTCAGGGTGTAAAGTGGCTTTACTGCTCTCTAAGAAAAGGGCTTGCTGCGTCTGCGACGTAACATGATACAAGGCATGATACGCCATTTTACGCACGGGACTATCTTGTAATTCTATCAACACTGGCGCGGCTTGCATATCACCGCATTGCCCCAGCGCCCAACAAATAGAATAATTGCGAATATATTTATTGGCATGGTTGCCTTGTCTCTCAACCAAATTAATCAGATCAGGCACAGCTTGCACCGCTTTTAACTCACCGAGCCGCCAAATAAGACGGTTACACTGCTTATAAGCTTTTGATTTTTTCTTATAGGCTTGTGCGCATTTTAGGAAATTTTGATATGTGTCATCTTGACGTTTTTGATGGATTAGCGCTTTATCTTTGCCCAAAGCAGGCAGGCCAATAGCAGGCACAGAAGAGGAAGAAATGACTTGTCCACTATCCTCTTTCAGTGGGTCAAAGCCTGATTGCAACACATAGCCCTTATTGATTTTGCTCACCAAAAGGCTATTAAAAATCACCTCGGCTTTGTCTAAGGTCACAGCAATGGGGGTTTTAGAACCTTCCCGCAGATTTTGACCAAAGCGGCCATAGCGAAAATTCACCAAATAGCGTGCATCATCGGACTTTGCCAACGCGACAAGATCAGCCTCATAAACTTTATCACTGTTGCCTTCTTGAAAGCGCAAAGAAGAGCTTTTAATAATTTTCATAAGGGTAATCCTCAATATGTGCAAATGGATGCAGATGTATAAGGATTATTTAAGAGCAGAAATGACAGCGCTACCAGCTATTTTATGCTTTCTTCAGCATCTATCCACACCCGATAGTTGCCGCTAAGTAGAAATACACTGAAGCACCTCTGTAACAGGCTTATGGAAGAAGAGACGGCTTAGAGACAAGACATGCTCTATCTTCATCGTTAAAACGCCAAAGAAACCCATGATAAAGGCTGCAACAAAGCCCTGCACAGTCAACTATTGCGCTTCTACTTTGGTAGACAAAGCCGCTTCAAACACTGTTTTTTCGACAACAGGGGCAATATCTTGCGTGATTGCTGGCGCGGTCTCAATCTCGATTGTTTTAGCTGGTTTACCGCCTTCTGGGGTAAACAGCTGCACAACCTGCTTCACACTTTCCTGCGTTTGAGGCGAGGCTAATTTAGCCGCAACAGCACTGACAGCTGTTGGCTCTGAAATAACGTTACTGGTTGGTATAATTTTAGGCGGTTCGCGAAGCTCGCTTACCAAGCGTTTGTCCAACACCACATGAGACCAACAGGCAGAGCGCACTTGATGACCGCCACGTTCAAAGCCAAAATGAATCACAGGCTTATTAAACCCTTTTTGAATGGTGTCAATCACAGGTAAGAAATCGGTATCGCTGCCAAGCAACACGGCAATATCATAGCCTTCACTCATAGCACCCGCCGTCATATCGGCGATCACTTTTGAGTCAACAGCCTTCTCGCCGCTTTTAATATATTGAATGCCTGATTTACTGGTCATCACCACAGGACTGCCATCATGGTTTCGTGCAATCACACGGCGCGAGATATTAACCTGATAACCAGGCAGTTTGCGCATCATATATTTCAAGAAATTATGAGCAGGATGTAATTTTTTCGCAATATATTCTTTACCATCTAATTTAGAGCGCACAAGCTCTGCGTCTTTGGCGTAAATATAATAATTCGCCGCAATGGTTTTCGGCAGTTTATAAGCGCGCGGCGTGGTAAAGCGTTCTGGCAATACAGATGCCTGAACAAAAGTGCCGCGATAAGCAAGCTCAGGCTGCCATGATGAAACAGCGGCAGCCACTTCACGCATCACAATATCCGTTAGCTTATTCCAATCAAGCCGCACTTTCTGGTTGCCCTCAGCCAGAAGGCCGTAAGCATTGTCGACCCAATTTTTATCAAAGTTGGCATAATCAATAAAGATTTGCACCTTAGCGATAGGCTTACGGGCAATCTCATTTTGTTCTGAAGACGTTGACATAAGGGTATTTGGGGCATTAAACAAAGCACTCTCATCGCTTGCGCCAACCACCTCAGAATTAGAAAAATGCGCTAAAGCCTGCTGTATCGCTGCATTTTGCGCTATAGCTTCACGCTTCATTTTGCGTCTTTTAGGCGTTTTAACAATATAGCTGATGATTTTAAAGACAGAAAAAATAAGAAAAAGGCCAAGCACAGCGCCAAGAGCCATGACAGCAAACCATAGCTGCTCAATTTGCCCATCGCCAGGCATGAAAGCAAGTCCTTGATCAAGCCAAGGCTTCAAAATGTCTGTTATCTGATCCATAAAAATCATCTTAATTATTATATAATATTGCTTAAAACGCACGTTTTAGCTTTATCACTAACACGAACCATAAGCCCAAAACGCTTTTATACTAAATCTCATAAGGCGGGGCTTTTATATCAAGCCACGATACTGTACCAACCTTAAGGATTACCTTCAGTTAGAAAGCAAGATCCCTTATGAGAACTCGTATTTAGTCCCTATCATCTCATAATAATACGACTTAATTACATCATGTTTACTGCCAAATTATAGCAAATCTAAGAGACTATAAGGCAGGCACTGACTTCATAAAATATAGAAAACGAATCGCCAGTATAACGTTAAAACCACAATATTACCAGCCCTCAACAAGGCTGTGCGGGATGTAACATTGACGCTCCTAACAATGTTACACTGGCAATTCTATTTCTAGCTTGCCATAACGCGCCCAACAAAACAAGAGCGCAACCAGCGTAAAACAACGGATCAACTCTCCTTCACAAGGCCGTTCCATATTACAGGACTGCGAAAAGCATAACCATAAAGCGCAATAAACTTAGCCACTTGAATAATCAATAATAAGGAAATACTCAAAAACACGGCACTTTTATGCATGGAAGAAAAGTTCAAAATTCCAATATTGATTGCCTTAAAGGAAAGAGTGAGGTCAACAAAGAAGACTTGCCACACCACAATGGCTACAAAAGCAAACTGCCAAAATCGCTCAGACAGAATTTTCCTTTGCCACACAAAACCAACCAATGCACCCAAAAATAAAAAATCAAGCAACACAGCAAGCAAGTCTAACAGGCTCGCTTCCATAACGATTAAAATAACCAGTTGAAAAGGGACTTCTATCAAGCATAGTAAAATGATAATTATCTTAGATATGTTCATACTTTTACGAGATCCTAAGGGCTAAGCTCTTTTACCAAGCCGCTATACCCCACCAGTTGAAGATAGCCATCCTGTTCAAAACAAGCTCCCCTTTGTGATGTAGTATTATATCAAGACCTGCCCTTTAAGGCTTAATAATAGCCCCCATATAAAAGATAAAACAAGCCTTAAGTAAACAGCCAAGAAATCCCTTACGATCAAAAGGAAAAAAAGCGCAATACTATACCGTATCGCGCTATCTTGACTTTCAGACAATCATTAGTTAGCAAATCTAAAATGCATAACATCGCCATCAAGCACGATATAATCCTTACCCTCTAGCCGCATTTTACCTGCTTCCTTAGACCCTGTCTCGCCATTAAATTCAATATAATCGTCATAAGAAATGGTCTCAGCGCGAATAAAGCCTTTTTCAAAATCCGTATGAATAACGCCCGCCGCTTTGGGGGCAGATGTGCCTTTAACAATCGTCCAAGCACGGCACTCTTTTGGTCCAACGGTAAAATAAGTTACAAGGTTTAAAAGGTCGTAACCAGCACGAATAAGACGGCTCAGCCCTGCTTCTTCCAAACCTAAGTCTTTCAAATATTCGCCCTGCTCTTCAGCTTCTAACTGTGAGAGTTCGGCTTCAATTTGCGCCGAAATAATCACAGCGCCAGAACCTTCTTTTTTGGCTTGCTCAAACACTTTGGCAGAATAATCATTGCCTTCAGCAACGCTATCTTCGTCAACATTACAAACATAAAGCACAGGCTTAGAAGTCAGAAGATTAAGCCCCTTCAACAAAGCCTCTTCATCTTCCTCAACTTCGGCTGTTCGTGCTGGTTTACCATCTTCAAGCACTTTCAAAACACGGCCAATAAGGTCAATCGTTTGCTTCGCTTCTTTTCCCTCGGGGCCAGCCGCGCGGGCTTTTTTCTCAAGGCCTGTCATGCGTTTATCAAGGCTTTCCATATCGGCAAGCATCAGCTCTGTTTCAACAATCTCAGCATCAGAAAGCGGATCAATTCGCCCCTCAACATGAGTAATATCATCATCATCAAAGCAGCGTACAACATAGGCCACCGCATCCACTTCACGAATATTCGCTAAGAATTGGTTGCCAAGCCCCTCACCTTTTGAAGCGCCTTTTACAAGCCCTGCAATATCAACAAAGGTGAGGCGCGTTGGCAAAATTTCTTTCGATTGCGCAATCGCCGCTAAGGCGTCTTGACGCGGATCAGGGACAGGCACATCACCAACATTTGGCTCAATCGTACAAAACGGATAATTTGCCGCCTCGGCAGCTGCTGTTTGTGTCAAAGCATTAAACAAGGTCGATTTACCCACATTTGGCAATCCCACAATCCCGCACTTAAATCCCATCTTTATTCCAACCTTTTTCTCAAACTATAATATATTCAAGCCTAAAATGTCTTGAACGGCTCTTTATGCCTCATCTTCACTTTTTTTCAAGGCATCGGCAAAAGGATTGCCTGTCTTACCATCATCTTTTTGCGCCACCTGAAACGGCTTCTTAGCCTTCTTTTTCGCAGGTTGCGACTGTTTATTGTCTTCGTCTTGCTTTGGCTTATTAGCCTTTTTTTCTGGCTGTAAAAACCGCGCAATATCACTCATAAAACGCGGCGCATCACCATCAGCTAAAAAATGACTATACCTGCCCATAGCATCAATCAAAGGCTCAATCCAGTCTTGGTCTGCTTTGCTAAATTCGTGCAATACATAACCTGAAACCAGCTCTTTGCGCCCAGGATGGCCAATACCAATACGCACCCGCATAAAATCTGGCCCGCCTGCTTGTGCAATAATAGAACGCAAACCATTATGTCCTGCATGGCCGCCGCCCGTTTTAACCTTCATTTTACCAGGAGGAAGATCAAGCTCATCATGAAAAACCACAATATCCTTTGAGGCTATTTTAAAAAATTTTGCCGCCTCAGCAACAGAGCGCCCTGACTCGTTCATAAAGGTCGAAGGCTTTAGCAAGATGCACTTTTCATCGCCTAATGTGCCTTTAGAAAATTCTCCTTGGAATTTGTGCTTCCAACCAACAAACGACCCAGCGCGCGCCTGAATTTCATCGACAGCCGTAAAACCGATATTATGACGGGTCGTTTCATATTTAGAACCAGGATTACCCAAACCAACAAAAAGTTTCATAAATCTTTCCTAAAACACACGTCATCAAAATCATCTTTGCCAGAACTCATCAATGAAGCGCTCGCACATCGTCATATTATCCTAAGGCCATAACTTTCGCAAACCCATAACACAAAAAAGCCCCAGCAACCAAAACAATATCATCATCTTAATTGCCAGAGCTTTCTGTTAACTTTGAAAAGAACAATCCGCAGACTTATTCTGCGTCTTCTTCTCCATCAGTAGAAGCACTTTCTTCCGTGCTTACGATTGCTTCTTCTTCCTCTTCAGCGCCACCAGGTGCCACAATCGTAGCAATGGTAAAGTCGCGGTCTGTTTCAACAACAGTTGAACCAGCAGGAATAGTCACAGCAGAAATATGAATAGCATCACCCATATCAACTTCAGCCAAATCAATTTCGATTTTTTCTGGGATATTGTCAGGGCTACAGCTCAGCTCAATTGTATGTTTCACAATATTAAGCGTGCCGCCTTTTTTCAGACCCACTGAAATATCTTCATTCAAGAAATGAACGGTAACTTCAACTTCAACTTTAGCACCTTTTGCAATCCGTAAAAAATCTACGTGCATAGGCGTGTCTTTAACCACATCAAGTTGGAAGTCTTTCGGAATCACTTGAATTTTATCACCATCAACATTGATATAATAAACCGTTGTTAAAAAGTGACCTGTATGCAGCTCTTTCGTGATGATGTTATATTCGACGGTAATCGGAAGTGCTTCTTTTTTATCACCGTAAATAACGGCGGGGATTTTGCCGAGCTTGCGTATTGCCCGTGCGGCCCCCTTGCCGACACGTTCACGCTTTTCAGCTTTAATTTCCATTTGCTCTGCCATTGAGATTTCTCCAAAATAATATTATATAAACTACGAAAACCCCAGATCATTTGACATGAACGGGGCTAAGTTATGAGTTACAAACAGTAAAACGGCTCCTCCAGGGGTGCAGGCGCGACTGTTTGTGAGGTTCTTATAATATGACTAAGGCAATAAGGCAAGGGTTTCACAAACATAAAAACTAAACGCCCCTTACGAGCATTTATATGCTAATAAAACTAACTATACCCTCTTTCGAACACAGCAAAAATTAACACAGGTATTCTTAAAAACAATGTCAGCGCTTAAACCAGAACCCATCTATGCCAGCAATATTCAAAAACGTAAAATGGCTTTGGCGAAATATCTTGCAGACCCGCTCGGCCAGCTTGCCCGCAGCGCCGTAACAAAAAACCCAAAAACAGGGTGGCCTGATTCAAAGTGGCTTGATGCCCGTTTTCAAAGAGCCTTCAAACAATTTCACGAGCTTCATCTTTGCAACCAGTTCTATGCTATGGATATTAATGGCATTCAAATTAGCTCCGTTGTCACCAAAGACAATGTCGACAGCAGCAGCATTGGTAGTGACCGCTCTTTTAGACCTTATATGGTGCATGCAGTGCCAACGGAAGGCATGATGCTTTCCCCGCTTTATATTAACTCGACCGAACAGCTCACCAGCATAACAGCCGTGCAACTTGTTGAAGATGGTGACGAAAAACTTGGCTATTTGGCAGCAGAATTCACCCTGCTTTCTCTGCCAATGGAAGATAAGCACACGGAAGACCGCAAGATTTGGCTACAAGCTAAGGGCGACCCTTCCATTCGCGGCACGCTTTTTCAACAATCGCGCACCAATAGCTTGATGGATCAAAATATGGAAGACGTGCTTTCCGTTGCCAAAGAGCTATTGCTGAAACGCGGGGTTTTCCATCTTAAACTCCACATGTCCAGCTCGCGGGCAACGCTTTGGCTCTATGACGACCCTTACCGTTATCGCGTTCATGTGTTAGACGAATTTCTCCACACCCCTTTGCTTTATCCTAAGAAGGACTATCCTAAAGAGGCCACCACAAAGCCCGAAGAAATTGGCAAAGTCTTTGAACAATTTAAAGCCCTCAGAAACGAAGATGACACCATTTATCTCCGCGCTGGCGGCCTAAACATTATCAACGGCATGGTGTCGCTCAATTTCTCTTGTGATGGCTCGCATTATCTCCCAGCCGAAGAGTTTATTGGCAAAGGCCAAGACTTATGGCTAGGCAGCGCAGGTTTAGAGCAAACTTAAATTTTTAAGTTTTGAAGTTTTGAATTTTTGGGGCTTAAGGGCTTTGCCTATCCCAACGCCTCTTTTTTAAGCCCCTCAAGAAAATGATCCTTCAAATGCCCGACCTAAGCCCATCACGCCGCCCTGTTAATGGTGGTGAGTTTGATAGATTTAGGGTCTGTTATGCAGCTTTCACGGCACAAGCCGCAGCCAACGCAAAGTGCTGGGTTTATTTGCGGGCGGGTCATATCCCATTCAATCGCATCAGGAATAGGGCAAACAGAGCCGCAAGCCCCGCATTCTGGCCCCATAAACGGCAAGCACGTTGACGTATCAATCATTGCCAAAGCCAGTTTTGGCGCAGCAATAGGAAGAGGCTGCTCATCTTCGCCAACCTCAGCTTTAGGCAACACCAACGCTTCTGTTTTACAAGCGCTCACACAAGGCCAGCCTTCACACAGATGGCAAGCTTTATTGGTTAAATCAAGCGCAGGCGTTGAAACCACCTCAACGCCTAAACGGGCAGAAAGAGGAAAAATCGTCTGATGCGGGCACGCTGTTATACAGTCTGTGCAGCGGGTGCAGCGCAACAAAAAATCGAGTTCTTTAATAGCAAAAGGCGGACGCACAAATAGCTTCGTCCGTTCCTCAACCCTTTTATCCGCCATATCAACCGCTGTTTTAGCCGCTTTACGCGCCCCTAACCGAAAGAAAGAGCGTCGATCAAGGCTTGGTTCGTTATTGTCTGTATCATCACTCATTATCATACCCTCATAATCATTGGTTGCATCAACATCCATAAATGGTAAAGCGTCATTATTGCCGCAAAGGCAAGTAGCGGCAGCAAGCTACTGTTTGTTACACTGCCAAGCCCTGCGCTGCGCCGCCGAATAACCATCATCGCCACGCCGAACCCTGCAATCAATAACAAGGCTTGCAGACCAAACAGCATATCAGAAGGAATGGCAAGATTGCTCATCCTAAAATGGCGCTCCGCAGAAGACATTGGCAGCGTATTAAATCCCGTGGGATTAAGCAAAAGCGCACCAATATCGCGGCCTTCGCGCAATAAATGGGCAAGATTATGCGCCAGATGATAGGCAAAGGCTAACGGCAAAGCTGTGAACGAAAAGCGAGCAAACAATTCTGAAAAAGACGTTTTTTGCCCGTATTCTACAGCTTTAATAGCGCTGGCATAAAGCGCAACAGGGATTAAAATAATCACACTCATGCCAAGGCTAAAACTCCACAGCATCTGACCACTATCGCCAATCATACGGGCAAAGCCCTTAATGGCATTTTCCCAGCCTTCCATCATCGTCAAGCCATGAAACCCTGTTAACGACAGCAAGATTAACATAAACCATGCTTCATCCCAATGCGGCCTCGCCCCTTGCAAAGCTTCACTCGCAGGAGAACGCAGCCGCCAGCTAACATTTTCATGAGGGCAAGAACGGGCGCAATTTCCGCAAGAGGTGCAGAATGTATTTTGAGACATCGTGCCCATCACTTGATGGGTTGGGCAAGGGTCAACATCCTGCGAACCATGATAGCATTCAAGGGTTGTGCACTCCGCGCAGGTTTTAGGCTCTATCGGACGCAATTCAACAGGCGCTAATTGACTGTAAAAACCAATGGTACGGCCAACAGGACAAGCAAAGCGGCAAAATGCTTTGCGCTCATAAATCACAAGGGCGGCAATCGTTAGCACCAGCATCACCAAAGCCAGCGAAGCGGTGGCATAAGGGTCTTGGGTAATCCCAACACCAAGCTCCAACCACGTCAGCGCGACAAACATCGCCACAGCTGGCCAAACATTACGAAACATTTTAGGGACACGCAAATTAAGCGAACTTTCAGGCGCAGCGCGTTTCCACAGTCTTTGCCGTGCCAACCAGCCTGCTAAGGCATCCCAAGGGCAAATAGCGCACCATGCGCTGCCCATAAAAAACACAGATAAAATCACCCCCGACCACCAAACATTCCATGTCAGAACTGTCGCAAGATTTCGCGATGGCAGCGGCGTGCCGACTAACCCCGCCCAGATAACCATTAGAAACAAAGTCACGGTGAAGAATTTTAACACGGTTACCAAGAACGGCGTGGTGGTCAATTTATCAATAACACCGCCAAAAAACGGCAAAGAACGCAGCGAAAAGAAAGCAGAAGGTTTCTCTTCTTTAACAGCGGAGCGCGGCACAAGCCAAAACCACAAAGATGCCGCAGCGATAAAAAATACCACAGTCATGCCCCAGCCAAAAGGCATACCAGGATGAATGATAGGCGCGTTAGGCTGTCCACGGCACAAGCTTTCTAAAGCCAGCTTATCCCACTGCGAAAGTGTCATAAGCTTGCATCACTTTCTAGCTTTGTGGCTCTTTGCTTATAATTATCTCGAATTTGCTGACTAAAGGCACGGCGACGTTGAATAAAGCCAACCCCCAGCAATAAAGCCAAGATCAGAGCCACCGTAAGACCAAGCGGCCCCACAGGTGAAGGCGCACCGACTTGAAGCGGAAAATCAATATCGTAAGGCGTTTTGCCATCCATAAAATGGGCGGTAATAATGTAAGCGCCCCGCTGACTAAACACAAAACCTTGACGATAAACCGTATCATCAATCACCTGCGCGCCAAGCTTTTCTTTATTGTCTTCTAAACCAAACCAAGCCGCCCAGCTATTATCGCGCACCGTAAAATCGACTTTACCTGTATAGGCTTTGCCGCCATCAAGTTTGCGAATATAAAGATTAACCCGTCCCGATTCTTTAGGCCGCGGGAAAGCGGGGAAAATCATATAATTGATAAAATAATCCCCAATTTGAGTTTCAACCTGCATGGAAGATGGCGTATTACTATCTTCATTCAACGCGTAAGATGGCCGCCCTAGCACATGATGCGCTAAAGCTGTGTTAATAAGCAAAGCAGAGCATAGGCTCAAAAATAAAAAAGAGGATAGCAATTTAAACATTTAAGCTTTCTCCTTCAGTGTTGAGGAAAAGTTATTGATAATACTTTTCTCCCTTTATAGCAGACTAAACCATGCTTTAAAGTCTTTATTGGTGATATATTTTAACCCGATAAGCGGCAACGCCCGCCATGCTAAAGCACCTTATACCAGCTTTCAAGAAGTCTTGACTGGCCGAAACTGCAAAGCACAAGTGTGCGCCGCCAATATTTTGGCGAAAGCCTATGTGGCGATTGACCCCCAATAAAGGTTAGCCTCTGTTGAAAATAATATTGCGAGCAAGTGCGTAACGCCCTTATCTTCATTATGCCCTAGATGCAACGCGACCCAAAGCACGGTCAACAATCCAGATCGGTGTACTTGGATGCGGACAAACCTCAACGCAAAGACCGCAACCAACACAAGCTTCATGCACCATAGGTTGATACTGATTCCAGCTCTTAAAGCTGATAGCCTCCTTGCCAATCGGACAAGCGGCAACACAAGCCCCGCAAATACCACGATCAACCCAAGGGAAACAGGCCGAGCGGTCAATTTGAGCCACGCCCATATCAACTTTTTTACGCGCCGTTACTGTTAAGGCATCCGTTGGGCAAACTTCCATACATTTACCGCATAACGTACAAGCCCGCTCTGAAGCATCAATATAAGGCGTGTTGACATTTGTGCCGCCTTCACGCTTATGAAATTTTATGCAGCGCGGGGGACAAATTTCGCCGCATAAACCACAGCCAATACACGAATTGATAAAAGAGGCTGTATCCGCTAATGCGCCTGGCGGTCTGCGTTTATTACGGTTCTGACGCAGCAATAAGTTACGCTTAAATTTGTCCGCGGCTTTGAGGTCAAGGGTTGAACCTTCTACAGGCGAGAGAAAACGCGCCAATCCAAAAGGCAGCGCCATTGTGCCAACCGCAACAAGCGCCCCCGCCCCTTTTTGTAACCCAGAGCGGCGGTCTGGCCTATGCGTCTGATCCAAACTCCAAATATTCGCCGCAAAATTACGGGTGAACCGCCAACCATAAAGCAGGGTGGCACCAACACCAGTTGCTGTGCGTTTGGTAATCGTCCCTGCAAGCTTCTTATAAGCTTCTCCTTGCGACCCTTTTTTTGAAGCGTCCGTTTTTACTGTTGCCTGAACCGTTTTAATCGTTTCTTGAACCGCTTCAGTTTCAGAGCTTGTTGTTTGCTTATTTTCGACTTTAGCACTCTTCTTTTTGGCGTTTTTAGAGCGCTTCACTTTAGGCTTTTTCATGATGCTTACTCCTATGCTTTCGTTTCCTGAGAATTATCGCCCTGAGAATTATCGTCCTTATGTTCGCGGCGATATTGTTTACCTAAATGTCCCGGCCCTTGCGCTGGGTAATCGCTAGTGCTGACAATAAAGGTCATGGCATCGGTTTGACAAATGGCAATGCAAGCTGTGCAATTATTACATTCTTGACCAAAATTATCCCGCAAAGGA